>JAKMWZ010000218.1:0-87334 GCA_025328985.1 Colletotrichum sp. SAR11_239
ATTCCCCGGCAACGTTGAACAGGGCGCCGAACCCCCCCCGGGCGGGGTGTGGGAATAACCTGGCGATGGGCGCGGAACCAAAACCCCCAACCAGGAAAAAAAAAAAAAAAAAAAAAACAGGGCCTGCTGAATTTTTGCTGGTGGTTGGTGGTGACAAACAAGACAAAAAGCAAGCGTGAACCTGGGCCGATGACTAATCTCGTTAATCGGCCAATCCACCGGGGCCAGTCTGAATTTTTTTCATGCTCGCGCTAGCAGCTCAGATTGCCGAATCAGACACCACGGAGCTGTGTCCGCAGTGGGGCCAAAGCTCCATCTTTCAAAACATGGCATTTTCAGCTTTGTTCAGGGACGAGTCGCTCCGCCGCCTGTCACTGTCACTGTCACTGCTGTCTGTCACTGCTATGAGCTGTCGCTAGGTTTTGCATCCTACAGTGACATGCCCTGCTGCTGATGACTTTGGTTCATAAAGCAAATTGCATCATATCATTGCATGCTGCACAATTGTCCCCTCTTCCTTTTTATGCACGGTCACAAACCACCCTCATCGCCCACCCAGCATCAATCAACTCAACCGTCCTCGTGTCCTCACCTGAGCTGGTTCCGACAATGTGTCACTCAGGCCGCTGGTTGGACTCACTAAAATGCCATGGCCCACAGAATATCCATCTTGGTGTGGCTACCTTCGGGTGTGGTATCCACGCGGCATGCAAGCCAAGTTGCAGGGATTCGTCGCGGGGAATTCAGGGTCTCGCCATTTCGATGTGGGACTGGCTCCTCATAATGAGCTCACGTCCTCCATACCATGTGGCTTAGAACATGATTCAAACCCTTCCATTTCATTCAAGACAATTTCTCATGAAGACTACAAACACTTTCAGGCGATGGAAGATCCCGAGTGCCTATTTGCTATGGCGTTCCTCCTCCAGCTGCCTCGCCAGATCCTGAGCAAACCCACACATCGTCAAGGTCGGGTTCCAGCTTCCTGCGGTCGGGAAGAGAGCACCGCCAGTAACAAACACGTTTGGAACACCATGAACGTTGTATTTTGGTCCAACGGAGCTGCCATCTGATGGGGCTGAACCCATGAAGGCGGTACTCGTCTCATGGACAATCCCTGGGATACGGATCTCTGCTTGCTTCGGATGGGCCGGTTTCCACGATCCTTTATTGGGCTCGGCTTCGTTGATATGCCAGTACTCGAGACCCTCAGAGGGCGATTCGGACCCATCCGGGGTGGCCATCTGCTTAATTGTTTGGTAGGTTGCTTCATCCATAGTATTCCAAAGCTGTCGGTCGGACTTGGTGAGGGTGTATTGCAGCTTCATGTTTGTGGTCACATCCGGGTTGCTAGGGTCCATCTTAAACCAGTTCTCCTGGTTGAGCTCGGAAAATTCGCCGAGTGTGGCACACACAAAGACGACATGTTCCGTTGAGTGCTCCAGCTGCTCGTAAGTAGCGGCAGCAGCGTAGTCTGGGCATTCGCGAGCTGCATCCTCTGCATCCTCTTTCGGGTGCGGGCTCTGTATGGCTGTGATTTGAACGTGGTACTGCTGGCCGCTGGTCGAATTCTTGCCGGCCAGATAGTGGGCTGCGATCTCCAGCCTGCGATCCCCAGGCTTGCTGCCCACGGGGTGCCATTTGAATGCAGATAGCGGTGCCCGCGCAACAATGTGCGTCAAGAAATGCCCAGACACACGCTTGCCAACGGTTTCGCGGCATTCCGAGAAGCTGTTGAGGAGTATAGTGGCAGCAGGGAAAGCCTTTGAACAAATGCTAGCTCAGAACGCAGACCAGCATCAGCTTGAGTTCCTTACGCCTGCACAGAGAATCACTTTCGTATTGTCGCCTTGCCATGTAATAGTTCCCCGAGTGGTTTCGATTGCATGCACATGACCCCCATCATCGTCAACCGCACCCAGAGTTTTGACAGTGCAATTCAGAAGAATGTCGAGGGACGCCGCATTCTTGGACTTTTGCTCCTCGTATATCTTCAACAATGGCGCAGGTGTAGAAAACTTGTTGAACCGAAGGTTGGAGGTCACAGAGGCCCGGCCGACTGCAAGCTGAGCAGGCTCGCTGTATTCGGCGGTCTTGACCTCTCGTAGGCGGTCCTGACCTCTCGTAGGCGGTCCTTCAGTCTCTGGTCAATTTCTCGCTGAAGACCCGAATACACGGAATCTCCAATCTTGTCGGCGCCTGTGACGTGAAGAAGGTCCCTGGCACGATCCCAGAACTCCGGCTTCTTGGTTGAATCGATCATCTCCTTTGGAAAGTCTCGCATGTCTTCTATCTTGGGTCGAGGAGACCAGGCCGACCAGAACAATGATCGTCCCCCAAAGAAGGGGCAAGATCCATGGCAGTATTTGAGCAGTGGATCACTGAACGTCTTCTTGGACAGCGTCCATGGGAAGGTCTCCGATGGCCCACCCAGCACCGTCTTGAATGGGAGAGGAAGATTTTGGAAATGCGCAGGAAGCCAAAATTCTACCATTCTTCAGCATGAGAACTTTCAAGGTTCCCGGGGCAGATCACAAACCTCCTCGCTCCAGACACAGGATACGTGCGTGCGGGTTAATCCGAAGCGCTTCCTGGATGAAAGCCAGAGCAGTGCAGCCCGAGCCGACGACAACGTAGTCGTATTCGCCGTCGTCGAGGATTCCGTCGAATTTATTATTGCTAAAACAATATCTATAAGCATTCTGTGTCATTGTTTCGACCAGTTTATACGCACTCAATGAAATAGTCCTTGGTCATGACCATAGCCGCCGTTGGAGATTGTACGCCTGGAGTTGGATACCCCCATGACTTCGTTGGCTTTGGCGGCAGTGGTGGTTTCCCCACACGGCAGTGGAAGCTCGACCCCCCATAAGAAGGGTTCGTGTGCACGTTTTTAGAGGTATTCATGATGATGAGAAGCAGTTGGCAGAAGGATTGACCGAGTGCGAAATGAACCTCTGGCCAAACGTAGACATAATTCAGTTGTTCTCGATAGGTTTGTTTATATAGGTGAATTATACCGTCGAGCTTTTGCGGGGAACCGTTCCCCATGTCTCATGCTGGTAGAGTCATGGATGCATTTGAGCCAGCCACGAAATTCAGCTCCGTGGAACATGAGGTTCAGCTCCGCAGCACACATCCTAAAGCGAGCCTTGGCACGGGTCTGGATCCATCTGTCTCACATAACGTACGACCATCCGATCCTTTTCATCGAGCTAGAAGTTCTCAAGTCTCGCACATTTCGGTTTCGTTGCCTCCAAGACATGGGTATTATCGGGCATCGAAATCATGAGCAAAACAAATGTTAATTGTAAGGTCTTCAGTGCTAACGAGCTCCTTCATCGAGCAGGCAGAGCAATCGAGGCTTGAAGAGTGGACATGTTGGATGAATATCCTCTCATCATAGGTAGACACAGAGTCCAGGTATCGTTTGTTCCTGTAGACTGCTATTCAAGTCACTCCTGGCGTTGCACGTAGATCTTAATTCACCGACTCTTTGGTGAGATGCCATGTCGAATGTCGAACGGCAGACGGGAAGCTCCCGCAGGTAAGACAGTTTCTGAGGTGAACCAATGGGTAGGTTCCGCGACAGCCACCTGAGAGGTGATCTTACCATGTCTCACAATAACGAGAATCATGGTCTGTCGTCAGCAATTACCAGCTAACACAAAAGCGACTTTGACAGTTCTCCATACTTTCCAAAGCTAAATAGGCTATCACACCGAACTGTTTGTCAATAACACCATACCTATCTATTGCAGGGAAGGCGTCCCAGTATGTTCTTGCTTTACGTCAGAACCTCTGGATTACTTCGTTCTCTTGAATAATTTGAGCTCCGTTCATTAAGTCTTGTTGCAATGTATGGAAAATCGGGCCTCTCTTCTGTTTCAACATTGAACACTCAAACGCTCAAGTAGCCGGTTCCGTGATATGAAGTGTTACTACTAGGGACATAGGTCCAGACTTTTTATTATAACTCAAGTGTCGTTGAAAAAGTGTGGGATTGTCTTCATAACGTTTACTTCCGGTTCGAAGTCAAACATTTGACTGCCTTGGGCAAGATGAATAACACATGGTCCCATTGTTTCACCATTGAGTATTCATCACGGCCGCTTTTCTTCAAGTGAGATAACTTCCTGGCACGATTTGTCCTATTCATGACTTCGCAAGGGTCTGATGAGTGTCTATGGGTCATGCGAACATCATCTGAAGACTTCAACCCACATAAATCACAAAATAATACCTTTCACTTGGCGAGAACCATGGACAGTTCGTAAGAAAGGATTTCTTACATTATTTATTGTGATGGAATCAAAGGCATGGCTATGTATACCGTACCTAGTCTTGCCCGCAGGAGTTGCTTGATGATGCATGACAGCTGCAGTAGCGCCGTCAATAGTCTCCATCTCCGCACCCAATCTGGAAGCCCAGGATACCCAGCCCCAGCCCATTACCGGGGCAGGATTCCTTGAGTACTTTAAAAGAACGGCCTTGCCACCTAAACGCTATCAAACAATCGTGCATGGGCGTTCCTTGTCTCGAATAGCCGCGCAGTCTGGTCCCAGCGCACACGGCAACCATGTCTTCCGTGCCGTCTTTTCCGGAGCCGCATGCCCCTGTCCCTTTCACCTACAACGACAACCGGGCGATCCTGCCGTCGGCATCGACGCACATCAGACTTCTCGAACTCTATCCCTCCTCAGGAATAGGTCCTGAACCTGCATCTGCTGCTGCAACCCGAACAGACGAAGGCGACAGCGACGCCCACTTCTCGAGCCCGCTCGTGTGCGAAATCTCCAGCACCCCGGTTGCCACGCCGCGGCTATTCAAGGCACTCTCGTACACTTGGGGGCGCCCAGACAAGACGCACACCATCGAAATCTCAGGGTCGCGCCTCGGCATCACGGCCTCGCTCGATGCGGCTCTGCGACACCTTCGAAGTAGAGACGAGAAGGTCACGCTTTGGATCGATCAGATATGCATCAACCAGGACGATGCCGCGGAGAAGACTGAGCAGGTTCCGCTGATGACGCAGATCTATAGCAAAGCACAGCAGGTCCTCGTGTGGCTCGGGCCAGCGCAGGACGAGTCTGACGCCCTCATGGATTGTTGGGAGGAGATTGGGCGAGGTGCGCGCGAGCTGGATATTGAGAGTTACTTCAACAGAGAGCGCTTGCCGCTGCTGAGACCTCTGCTGGAGAATCGTAACCCGGAGGATGAACTGACGAGGAGATTCCAAGCTCTGATTGCCAAAGCTCTGCCCATGGTCACTAAGCTTCTTCAGGCCGTCATAGCCTGGAATGAGAGGCTTTGGTTTGGCCGAGTATGGATCATTCAGGAGCAGGCCCTATGCCCTGACACAGTGTTTGTGTGCGGCTCAAAGGTAGTGGATGTTGACCTGTTCTTTCTGGCTGGAATGATATTCGACCACTGCTTCGGTAGAGTTGCTGAGCAGAATGAGCTCCCTCGACAACAGCACCAACTCCTTCTCACTGCTCAAGATCGCCGTGTTGGCCCCCTATTAGCCATCCGACGTAGACAGCGCAACTACGTGAAAGGCGCGGGGCCCGGAGACGATCTCTTCCACCTCCTGAGAAAGACATACATCGACGGCAACGCCCAGGCAACCCTCCCCAGAGACAGGATCTATGGTCTCCTGAGCATCGCCGTGGACGCAGATCGCCTTGGCATTACCCCGGACTACAAACGCCCAGACTGCCATCCCACCTTCATTGAGACAGCCCGCGCTCTCATCCAGGCAGGTCGCGTCGAGATCCTCTCCTTCTCACAGATGCCAAAAGACATTGACGGCCTGCCGTCCTGGGTCCCGGATTGGCGACCCGGACTGACTCGCTCCTTCACGGCCATCTACGACGATGCGGAGAAGTTCCTCACGGCTGCGGCGGGAGATAGCACGGTCGAGATCGAGCACACGGACGACTCATCCATGCTCGGGATATGCGGTTATGCAGTCGATATAATCGAAGAGACAGGTGAGGTATGGGAGTGGGAAGCAGGTCACGCGGCTCGCGCGGCGCATCTCCAGACGATCAAGGCCTTTTGCGAGAAATCAGCCGCAAAGAGCGTGCAGCATGGCGTATACGAAAGCCCCGAAAGGCAAAGTGAAGCAGCGTGGCGAGTGCCAATTGGTGACCTGTACTGGACTCCAACAAGAACCTACCACATAGCCAACTTGACCGACAAGAGCGACTATGAAGACTGCATAAGCGTCCTGACAACCCTTACCGAGTACGAGACGCTCACGCCAGCAGACCGACAGGAGCGCCTCAAGGAATTCTTCGCCCGAAGCCCTGGCCAGGCCATGTACGGCGAAAACATGGACAAGATGACGGGCAAACGTTCCTTCACGACGCGGCGGCAGGGTTACGTGGGCATGGGCCCGGCCGACGCACGTCCGGGCGATGTGGTGGTGATACTGCTCGGTTCTCGGATCCCGTACGTCCTGAGACCGTCCGGAGATGGGACGACTACGAGGCAGGAGAACACGTATCGTTTCGTCGGGGAAGCGTACTGCGATGGTGTGATGTATGGCGAGGTGTTAGTTACTAAGCGGGTGCCAAAGACCACCTTCTTCGTGGTCTGATTCTGGCTTACAATTTCACAAAACACAAAACACACACACACACACACACTGGGAGGGGAACAAAAAGGGGTCAGAGCAAAGTGTTTTAGCGGGGATGACTTGCATTCTTGTTCGTCAAGTGTTTCCTCTAAAGGTGTCCTGTTCAGCCGTCCAATCTGGCCCAGCCCTAAACCTCTCGCTCCCCCAGTCTATGTGTGCCCAAAGTCTATCAAAGAAGCCCCAAAATTGGTATGAATGATGATGATCCACAGCCTCGTGCGCAAAAGTTACAAACATGAGTATCGAACAAACGGGAGTAAAGACCGTAAAGGGTATTCAAGGAAAAGAGAATCCATTCTTTGAAAAGAGACTACGCTTGATATGAGCGCGCGCGCTATTGTTGTTCGTTCCACGCTGGAATATGCCCCTAAAAAAAACCAAAGATAAACACACACATGATTAAAAATGACGCCGCCTCTCGCTCGTTTCTGGCCAGAGCGGAAATAATTTGCAAAACCTCCCAGAGTCAGTTCTGGCGCTATGAACATTTGAAGCATGAACAGTGAGCCACCCTGGCCCACGACTGCGCAGGCACACATCCGTAGATCCGTGCCGCGATTATCCTGGTAACCTTTTTTTCGTTCCAAACCTCGTGTTTTTCTTTTTCTCCTCGGTGAACGCTCGGTGAGCTGTCCAGCCAGACAAACCGCTTCCCACCGCTGTTTCCTCCTTTCCCAGTGATGAAAAAAGATGTGATGAATACAGTGTGAATTTAGTGGTCGTTGTAGTCCTCGTCTCTCATGGTGTACATGATGTCTTGAATGACGACGGCTCTGACGTGGTGGTAGAGGACGAAGAAGTAGGTGCCGAGGAGGACGAGGGACATGGCGGTGGCGAACCATAGAACGGCTTCGTTGCCCAGCTGGTTGCCGATGGTGATTGTCGCGAGCGTGAAACCGGTGTTGGGGAAGACCATGGCCCACCATCCCAAGTGGAAGTAGACAGGAGGGGACGAGACGACCGCGATGATGGCGATGCCGAACCACCAGGCGGCGAGGGCCCAGAGGAAGATGGCGCTCATGAGGGCGATGGTCCTGATGATGCCGACATCGATGAGGATGCCGTCGCGGTCGGGGTCGAGGTTGTTGGGGAGGCCGTTGGCCATGCCGATGAGGGCGAGGGCGGTGAAAGCCGGCGGGCCCACGTTCATGAACAGACCGGGGCGGTGCTCGCGGTTGGGCAGGCCGGCGGACATGAGGCGGCCGACCATGTGAGCGTACATGAGGACGGCGACGGACAGACCCAGGCCCTGGCAGGTGAGACCGGCGACGACAATGGGGACGGCCGCAATCTCAGGTTGAGTGTCGGCAATGACGGAGGCGATGGTGCCTGAAAGCATGATGGGGAAGATGGGAAGAATCCACGTGGGCATCATGGTCTGCAGGCCGAAGTTGTGCCTGGCGAAGACGAAACTGTACTGGCCGATGGCCAACATGAGAGTGACGATGACATAGCCCCAGAAGGCGACCTGGATGGCCCAGACGAGGGTCTCATCGTTCTCGGGGATCGCGTATCGGTTTGTACTCGTAATGAGCGTCGCGATGGAGAGGAAGAACGTGGGGAAGAAGAAGCCCTCACGCTCATGAGTCAACGACTTCTTCATGTCGCCGGGGTACAGGAAGAATCTCGCCAGCATGGCTGAGCAGACGAGGACGAAGAGGATGATGTTGATAACGTAGACGACCGTGCCGATTTGCCTCAGGCCGGGGAACTGGTGAGGCTGGGCGAAGATGAGCAGCGAGAGACCGCCCGTGCTCATCGTGAGGGTGTACCATGCCCAGGTGAAGTGGTGCAGGCGAGCCTTGAATGCCATCCGTGGCCTGTTGGGGTCGTTGATGTCGATGTGACCATGCTCACCATGGCCGTGGCCGTGGGAGGCGCCCTTCTCGACCACTGGCGTGATGGAGTTGCTGTAGCCCTCATCCTTCTCCTTACCGTGGCCGCGCTTCTCGTCGTTGAATGCCAGGTCCAGTGGTGCCAACTTGGGGGAGTTTGGCCTTGATGTTTGCCATTCCGCTGAGTTCTTGCGCGTCGACACCTCTGATTCGGTCCAGGCCGAGTGTTGGCCCGGGTGGACTGGATCCCTTCGATCCATTGTGTGTGAGTATGTGTTGATGTTTTAAGGGTGTTGTTTTTTTGTTGTTTTACAGTTGGTGGATGCTCGCTCGCAGTGTGATTTCAAATCGGACCGGTCGAAGCAGGAAACAGGTTGAAAGACGCACGCCGAATCTCGCAGAGAATAAGTCGTTCGCTCGAGAGTGAGTGTCGAGAGTTGGTGTGAGATGTAAGGAAACCGGGTAGAGGTGATGAAAAGAGAAGTTGACGATGGTGGTGACGGGGGAGGCAAGATAAATGCAAACAGAAATACAACGGAAGAAAAGAACTTGATGTCGCTGACAAGGGGATTCCAGCTCCGGTGGGTTGTCTGTGAAATTAGGTCTTGGACGGGATGATATATCTCGGTGGCTCGAGAGGTCCCAAGTCTTGGGAGGATATCAGACTAAGCAAGGGCTTCTTAGAATAGCTACACTTGACTTGGTTAGCAAAACGGGGTATCAGTCCGGTGGAGCCAGTCCGTCTGTGAGTGAAGGTGAGAGACGTAGAGGGAAAACAAAAATACACCAAAGTGTGTGCGTATGAGACGAGACAGGTCCGGTAGATGGAGATGTGTGGTTCTGGACACCCTTGTTTGAGGGGGTGGAGAGCCCGACTGGAGCCGACTGGAGCCTTGTCTCTTTTCCTCTCAACTCTGTTCTTCCTGCTGCTTGCGTGGATGGGCGATGTGGGTGCGTGTGTGCACTCCCTCCCCTCCCCTCCCCTCCCCAGGTGTTTGCACGAATGTAGGGCCCTCTGTTGCGTCAGCCAGCTTCTGTGCGTACGAGACAGCATCAACAGTCAGCGCCTCTTCAGATACCAAATTTGGGCTTGAGGCAAAAGTTAAGACGGGAGACCCGCTTCACGACACCATAGACACACACCAAGGGTTGTAGAGTTTTGGATAGCCGCGTAGTGTGAGAGGGATGGGCGGACGGGATCCACTGATATGAAGATCCAATGCGGCGGCGATACCGCGCACAGCGGGTAGCATATGGTTACGTCGACTCTTTGGCGGCAGGCCGTGAGTTGGCTGTGGGCAGAAATACATGGCTGTAGGAATACCAAGACTGCCACGCCTTGCCCAGCGCTACGTACCCGTTGAGGCTCTTTGGGAAGAAGGAAGAACGTGGGCGGGCTGGCGTTTGGGTGGCGGCCCAAGGAAGATACCCCCACGGCCCTGCACAGGGTGACCCAGTTGGGCGACGACGGTTCGCCAGAAGAGGAAGGGGGCTTTTGGATACTCGTGCCAGGGGGCCGGCCTGTCTCTGGGTCCCGGCAGACGGCGGCGCGATGGCAGGCAAGATGCAGCAAGATGGCGGTTGAAGAGCAGGTTGAGGGCGTCTACCGTCTCAGCCCACCGGGGCTTGCTGCTGAGTGTAGATGCATCTGCAGGCCAGAAGGTCGCGATAGTGACGGTTCCGGCAATGATTGTACACGGCCGCGGGCGAGAGACCTCACGACGGTGTCAAGGGGCAGTCCCATCAGTGTGATGTGATACAAGCCGCGAGGTATTTTGGGGCCCGAGGGGTACTCCTGGATCACGACCGTCACGGTCTTGGGCGAAGACAGCAGTTCGGGCGCAGCCGTGCCAAGATGCCAAGAAGTGAATATGTGCCAAGGAGGAAGAAAGGCAAGGAAAGTTGAAGACTTCAAGACAGGAGACGGTCCAAAAGGCCAATCGGGGGGCCGCCAGGGACACCAGGGCCGCGCATCCCTCGCGGTCTCGAGAGGGCCGTGCTGGGAAGAGATTTTCCTTCCTTCATTCATTCTTTTGGGCTTCCTTATCTGAACAATGGTCCATGGGGGCCATCTCGACGTCGATCACCCACGCACGGTAGGCCGGAGCACTGCATGGATTTGAGAATCGGTCATGGTGATGGGGGGTGACGCTGCTGCTGCTGGACGCTCAGTGTTCGGGGCTTCAGGGGTGCAGGGGCAGGCAGGGCCCTGTCATTGTTATGAATCGGGAAATATTAATAGCCCGCCCATGCATATGCCTGTTCAAAGCTTGCTTCAGGCGGCTGGCTGGAACACTCTGCGCGCCTGGTTCTGTTCTGCATCGCTGCGACTGATCGAATCGTCGAGATACGACAGAAGGGTAGAGGCCTGCTGCAGGATGTTCTGAGCTAGTGTAAGGTGAAGAAGATGAAGCACGTCTAGGAACATCAAAGACTTCGGATCCTGGCGGAAAGGCGCCTGCGCGCGCGTGTCCTGTCTCTTAGCCTCGACTAACGCACGCTGCGGACCGCTGCCTCCCTCCCGTGTGTGATGTATGCCTGTGTCAACGCCACACACTGCTGCTTCGTCAAGCCTGTGTGAAGAACAGCCAGACCGACGCACTCTGTATGGAAAGGCGAGAGCCAAAAGGCGCACGGGGGACCCCCGGCTGTCCGAGTCGGGACATTCGTTTCACGATCGGAGCTCTGGCCGCCAAGAGATGGGAGGACCCGCCTTGGACCTCGAAACACGCTGGTGAGAATGAGGCAATGAATGGCATTTTCTCTGGATCGCTGACTCTGACTCTCTACTGCTGTTGCTGTTCCTGCACACGCCCCCCGGCATCGTGGCAGGTCGTGCAGAGGATAGACAAGAGCCAAGCCGCGCCTCAACAATATTGGATATCTGCCAGCTCGTGTTCCTGGCCTTGGCTTCACGTCTTTTGCAGATATTCGTAATGAACTGCGCACGCCGCCAAGACCGCGCTCAGCCAGTCGTTCGTTCGTGTTCCCATGGATCTTCAGTCTTTACTGCATACGCTGTGTGCTGTCACTATGCCGTCTATACATTCATCCGGGCTGTCGATTCAGACTGTCCCGCCTCGTCCTGCCACGACGACGCGCACGCACGCACGCTTCAACATTGCAGCCGCGAGACAGACGGGCAGGTTGCAGCTGAGAAGACGTCAAAGACGCACATCGTGTATCCATTGATAGGCGCAGCCGCAGCAGTAGCAGCAGCAGCAGCATGCCAGCAAAACACACAACCAAACACTGGCCTCGATCCACTTGCGCTGGGCACGATAATGTGTCGGAAAACACAGAAAAAGATACAGTACAGACAGCTACTGCGCCAGAGTGCCGCCGGAGCGTAGCATTCAGCCCGTAGAAGGCCTCTCTTCGGTGGTAACAATCTCTTGCGTGCGCCGTCGATGGACGGTTCAGGGGACCGGTGCCCACCGGGACGAAACACCGCTCTGGCCGGACATGTGAAGAAAACGACCAGGTACTGCGATAAGGAACCAGGGACGCCGCCACTTGAGTAAGAGTCCCACGCCCTGTTTCTTACCGTCTACATCCCGACTTTCACACACATCTACACACATCCTTCGCTTCCCGTTGACGGCTCGGCTGTCCCACCCGTCGAAATTGAAATAGAAGTCAAAAAAGAGGGTCCCGTGCATCCCGTTGTTCCCCCTAATTGCCTCTTCAGGTAGCCTCCCGGTCGCTGATGGCTTGGGTTGGGCTGTCTCGCAGGCCCTGTGGTCGCTTGGCCGAGCCGCTGGTTCCAGTCTTCCCAGTTGCATTGTGGTGGACAGCAGCAGCCCTCTTCGGCTTTGTTGATGAGGACTAGAACAAAGCTGGGTTCACTTTGTCTCGCTGCAGTCTGTCGTCACAGGTCTTGGTCTGATGTCCCTCCCTCGTCCACTGATCGACGCCTGGAATCTCCAAAAACCCGTGCCGTTCGAGCCTATTTCAATGAATTGTCATCAGCTCTTCGACCACATCGCTGATGACTGAGTAAGATGGTCGATGCTGACAAGTCGCAATCACACACACACACACACACAGACGGCCGCCACAAAACGTGGTCTGGCTGTCTTGGCCCTTGGGCCGTCCATCCGTCCTTCCGTTAAGCCACCCGCCATCAGATCTTCACTTTGCACATGTGTGTATGCGTGTGTACGTGCGACCGCAAATCATATCTGACCCTTTAAAAACAGAAGGTGGTGGCTTTCCTATGCACTCGGTGTGAGAGGCCAGACTAGAATACCACCACACGATGCCGGGAGCACCGCCAGCCAGTTGACCAACAACACAACTGCGAATTTGGGACGAAAAGGCTCACTGTCGCCTCTGTGTTGGACCTGCAGACGCTACGTCGAGAATGCTAAACGTACAAAATCCCATCACTGCCCGTTTCTATTCTCGTGAACTCTTGGCTTTTTGGTCTCTTATCCAAAGAACGTGCCCACAGTCCTATCGCGAACGAAGCCTCAATGATGATGCAACCGTCCCCTCTGTTTGAACCCATCTCTCCCCGCCTCGAACAACTTGGCGTTCTGCATCTTCTACTGGATACTCCCCCACCAAACTAATTGCGCGGCGTTTCCGCGTTTCTACTAAGCCTCCCATCACGACCCAATCAAATAGGTTCCTCTCCAGGAAAGCCAAGATGATGCATCACAGCTTTCCATGTTGTTTAGCTCAACACTAGCCTGGGAAACTACAATTTCAAAACGCCCAGCCGGGAGAGGCCAAAGGGGAGACACAAGAAAGTGAACTATGCTACGCTACAGCAACATGTCGATTTGCATCGCTTGCTGACTTGGCTTTCAATAGGGCGCCGGTGAGAGCAATCCGCATCATCCCGGACCCGGTCTGCTCTACGGGCGAGTCTTGGCCAGATTGGGTGACATGATCTACCGCCGAGGGAAAATCCCCATCAAAAATCTGCGGCCTACCGGACGGATACCGCCTCTTGCAAGATGAGATCCGGCTCCTGGCATCTGCGCCGCAATCGCCAAGCGTCCCTCGAAACGCGCGAGCAGAATGACAAAAGCCCGTCGACGATAAGCGTCTTGCTGCTATGGGTCCAGCCCATCCGGCTGCATCCACTGCCGTGCAATGCATCGCCGCCGGCCATCACCCACAACGATTGTCCGTCCGTCTGCATCTACACCGGTGATAGGCAAACCAGCACACATCACACACACACATCACACAGCTATTACCTGCCCGTCGCGGCCGTGGACACAACCTCTTGGCGAGACCCTCTCTTTCGTTCCCATCTAGTGAGGGAAGGTTTCTCTTTGGAAATGAGTGCGCACACGTGTGAGCGCATACAACCAGACTAGGCCCAAGAGCCAAAGAGCACCGCCCCCTGTTGATCGTGATGGCGATGGGCATTATCGCCAAGACATCGCCATATCCACCGCCACGACCTCATTTGACGACAACGTGAGCGGTTGGCTGGTCGATTCGTCAAACCTGCCTTGTCGTCCTCCCCTACAGGCTACACCTCCCCGGCGATGTCTTTCTTGATTCATCACCGCCCACCCCTAAACGCTGTGACGCCTGCTGTGTCTACACCGTGGCATCCTCAGTGGAGAAACCTCTGGTACGGGATAGTAGTATTGCTATGGACCAGCGCAAGACATGCACAGTTGCAGATCAGCCGTCCAAGTGACATTTGCCCAGAATTCGATTTCCCTACCTTCCCTTTTCCCATTCCCGTTCATCGTCACTCGTTTTCGTGAGAGAGAGATAGCTAGAAAGTCTTGGCCGTAGGGCGTCCCGCGGGATACCGGGACAAGACGCTAAGTGATCGTGTTTGACGCCTTCTCCTCCGACTTACTCGTACAATGCCTTTGTTCAACGCATGGAGCCTCCAAAGCATCGACATCGACATTCCCGGCAGGCTAGCTGCGTTGAACGTTTGGTTGAGGAAAAAAAAGAGGGTATCCGCTATTTCAAAAACATGCAGTGCTCGAGACAGCGAACGTTGGACCGAAAGACAGCCCGAAAACCTCCGACACGGCCACAAACCGGGTTGTTGCTATCTGTCGCGACACCTTGTCAATGGGCCTGGGAAGAAAAAGCACATGTCGCAATCCACACAACCTTGATGCCCGACACAAGCCCATGAGTCAACATCAGCGTAAATCCATGGATTTCCCAACGGCGCACGCACCAAAAGGCACCGGGGCGCTGGTCCGGTTGGCACCTTCGTCGTCCCAAGAACAGCGGCCCGCTGTCTTCGGAGCGCCGGGGCCTCAGATAAATCACGAACAGGACGAAAAGACTTTTGGGTTTGGTTGGGTTCTTCGTGGGCTCCGCCCCTGAACAACGCAAAATTTTCCCATCTTCTAGGCTTAATCTGGTCTCTTCTTTTGCGAACGATCTATCGCGACATGGGAATCTATCATGATGCAACCGCTGAGAGCCTCAATGTGTCCAATCGACGGGAGGCCTGCAGTGTAACCAATTTCGGCAGGCCCGGTACCTGGCAAGCCAAGAGTGTTAGATGCACACCGATAAGAACTTGGCAAGTGCTTGTCTCTGGCGAATGCACCGCAGCCATTTGGAAGATGCCCAACGACCCAGGTCTTGTAATATCAAAAACCCTGATGTAAAAAAATTTCTTCACGAGGCTATCGTGTTCGTAATTGTAAGTCCTGTGTCCCTGGAGTTGTGATATTGGGTGTTCGGTGCTTGAGCCTCACCGCCAAAAAAATGCGCTTGGTGCAGCATTGACTCAGTCAAAAATAGCGACATGTGAAAATCCATAACCACAAAATCTGCCCGGCCACATCACCGCCCGTTCTATTTTCCCCGACCGCGGACTCTGCTCGTCTCAGAAGACAGTCCGGGGAACTCCAGTCTCCGGACCCATTGGACAGAGTGCAAACGCCCGGCGCTAGTTCATCACAAACCGGCCGGGACCCCACGATAGAGACTAGAACACACCAAAACGCCGTCACAAAAAGGAAGGAGACAGCAAAAAGGAGCCAAACTACGCCAAAGAATGAAAATTGGTTGCGATAAGCTAGAATAGAAACAAAACCGCAACGGTGGGAACAACAGAGAACCCCCACCGTCCGCGCCCCGACAATCCGAAACGGCAGACCCCGGGCCGGCCTGTCTCAAGGAGTTGACAACTCAGATCCGCGGTACCCACTATCCAGCAACCTGTCTGCAGAGGTTGCAGACGTTTCAAACTTATTATTGGCTCAGTACGCAGCGAGAGAGGCCTACCGTTCCTTTTGGTTCGTGTACATGTAAGCAGCGTTGCTTTTTGGTGGTATCCAATGATATCTCGTGGTTTCGATGTCCAGTTGTGACTTTGTAAGTCGCAGCTATTTCAAGATATCTAGATAACGGAGGCTAGAGGACACCGGTGTTTTTTTTTTTGGGCTTGATGTGAACATCACGAAAATTTCTCGGGTGCTTGAGAATACATCTACAGATTATAGTTTGCTTCGCCATCAACTATCCAAGAGAAATATTGTATAAGCTTCTCTGATTTGGTCGCGATTAGAGTGAATTGTACGCGCCTTAGGGCCTAGACGGACTTGGCGATCCATTTAATCATTCAGCTCCGAATATATTGATCTCGAGGGTAAAGTCTGGTAGCGATGAAGCTTCTGTACAATACAGTATTAAACCTACCCCTGAATCACTTTGCCCATCTTTTTTAGGCTCTCGATCTCGTTGTGGCTCCGATTGTACGCCTCACATTTTTGGTCCCCTTTGTTGAACCTCTTGGCATTCGACGGCCTAGCCGCCTGCCAGTAGCATCCGCACTGGCTGATACACCAACGCCTCTTTCTTTAGAACCATCTGTAAGAGGAGTGTGATAGAATGCCTCTGACACCTGAGCCCCTAGTCCGGGAGCCCGAAGAGGTCTTGAACAAGCCGTTGAGACTGGAGAATAAGCAATGGTACCGACGATCTCTACAGCTCGGCACTCAGAGACGGCGTTCACGCTGCGCATTCAAGCCTCTCTGGGCTCTCGGCCTGCGTCACGATCCGGTGCGTTCCGAAGGCCGAATATCTTTCCGTACGCTGACACTAGTGCCTTAACCGGCGTCGCTTATCCACATCACAGTATCACAAAGCAAAGATAAAGGGGCCCAAGCAACGATTTCCATTCTATAATATACCATACATACTATACAACCTAAGTAATAAACCTCACACCGTTCATACACAGCGGCCCGCCTGGACATATTACCACAATTCACAAGTGGGCTTCTTGCTCTTGCACTGGAAGCTGTCCCTGAACTCGCGGCTGTTGGCCATAGTGCCAAGAATACGGGCCCACTTGGGCGCGTGAGGGTCAGTGTAAATGCGGTTGATGGCGGTGTCCTTGCGGGACTTTCCACACCACCAGTTGGAGTAGGTGACGAAGAAGAGCTGGTCCTGAGTGAAGTGCTCGAGACCAGGCAGGTTCTTGTTGGGCTTCTCGTGAGCACGGCGCTTCCAGGCCTGGAAAGAGGCGGAGAGGCCGCCGGCGTCGGCAATATTCTCACCAAGGGTGAGACGTCCGTTCACGTGGAGCGGCTCGTCGTCGGGGCCGGGAACGGTGAAATTGGAGTACTGCTCGATGAAGCACTCGGCCCGCTCCTCGAAGGCCTTGACAGTGTCGTCGGTCCACCAGTCAGTGTAGTTGCCATTCTGGTCGTAATGACGACCAGTGGAGTCGAAGGCATGAGAAAGCTCGTGACCAGCGACAGAGCCAAAGGCGCCGTAGGACATATAGGCGGGGACCTCGACGTCAAAGACGGGGAACTGCATGATGCCGGCGGGGAATACAATCTCGTTACCCGGAGGGTTGTAGTAGGCATTGACGGTCGGAACTGTCATGCCCCATGATTCCCTGTCGACGGGCTTGCCGAGGGCAGACCACTCGTCGCTTACGGCAAAACTGCGAACCTCCAGAGCGTTCTGGAAGAAAGTGTCCGGGTTGACGTTGACTGATTCGTAGAACTTGTTCAGGCTGGGAGGGTCCATGATATCGGGGCTCTTGGTCGGGTAACCAATCTTTTGGATGATGTTGTGGACCTTGTTGATAGCCTTCTTGGTGGTCTCTTTGTCCATCCACTTGGTAGCCTTGAGCTTCTTGGCGAACTCGGTCTTGATATCGGTGATGATGGTGTCACCAAACTTCTTAGCCTTCTCGGAGAATGCCTTCTCGACGAAGAAGCGGCTGAGAATCCAGCCGACGCCATCGTCGACCTGGCCAACGCAGGTGCGCCATCTCTCAGGGGCAGACTCAGGGTCCTTTCCGGCAAGCTCATTGACAAAGCGACGGTAAGGCTTGACGGCGTCGGCGTCCACATAGCGGGAGAGGGACTGGACAGCCTTCCAGACAAAGTAGTTCTGGATAACCTCCTTGTCGGTCTCGGCGAGAATGGTGGCGAGCTCGGTCATGTACTTGGGTGCCATTACAATGACGCGCTCAACTACGAAGCCCTCGGGAGCCAGTCCAGAGATGAGAGCCGTGAGTTCGATCTCGGGTGTGAGGGCAGCAGCCTCGTCAATCAGCATGGGGTTGTAGTATTTCTATTCAAGTTAGCAAAAATATTCTTTCTATGAGACGTGTAATACTTACCGTGACATCTTCCCTCTCTTCGGTGCTTGGCGAGGCAGCAGCCAGCAACTTCTCAAGATCAATGACCTTGGCGAAGTTGTCCTTGTTGTTGTCGGGGTACAGGTTTCCGAGAACCTCGACGGCAACGCTGCGGTACTTCTCGACAAGCTTGTCGTCCTCGTAGCGCTCCTTGGATGGGAGACCAAGGCTGCCTGGCGCCGCGATGGAAACCACAACCGTGTCGGGATCTCTGTCATCAGCACCAGTGCCACTTGCAATGAAGGCATCAACGCCGTATTTGGCGAGGAGCAAGATAGCGTCCTTCGTCGGCTTAGGTTCATCGTCCTTGGCGTTCGCGAGAGGGTAGGCTTGCTTGATCTGGTCCAGAATCTGGGTCAGAGGCTCCAGCCCAACTTCCTTGATCTTGTCCTCATTGATGCAGGCGTCGTAGACAGCCTTCATCTTGTCAAAGTTCTCCTCATCGGCATCCTTGTCGCTGGAAAACAACCGCATCGGAGAGAAGGAGGAGTGCTATTGGCATTGTTAACATCGCCGGCCTGCTTGAACTGCTTTTCTCCCTTACCTTGGAGTCCTTGGGGTACGGCGCCTCAAGGATGTGGCGGAGGAGAAGCTCCGAGTTCTCCGACATGATGGTGCCGGTGAAGGCATCGCCCTGATCGGAGCGGAGGTCGTGGCGGTCGCGCCATCCGCCGCAAACGAGCTCTTCAAAGTCGTTGCACGGGTCGAGCTCCTTGTAGTCGGGAGACAGGTTGTATAAGATCTCGGACGCTGCGTGGACACAGGCAGGTGTCATGCACATCTTGTCCGCCTTGTCGGCGGCAAAGTGCTGCTGAGCTACGGAGTTTCTGTCAGCACGCCATGTCACTCGACACCGTGGAAAATACCCACCATGCGGAACGCCATAGTACAGAAGACCGGCAACGGCGCCGAGAACGAGGACCTTCACGGCGCGTTTGCCGGCTGAGCAGCGTCCAGCATACGGGCAGCGCTGCTTCGGCCTCACGGGCTCGTGGGAGACGAGAGGCACCTTCTCCGACATGATGGCGCTATCGGGAGACGGGACCTTTGTTTGATTGTAGATAAGCTAGTAGAGCGATAAGACGATGGACGAACCCAGCCAGCTGAGCATCGAGATATGATGGAGGAGAGAGATTGGTTCGATGGGGCTGGCTCGCATGCGGGTGGATGGAGGAAGGGAGAAATGGGAGTGGGCCGATGCAGCTGACGGAGCTCGGAGCTTGGAGCTTTGCTTTGGGGGAGCTTGCTTGAGCTCGGAAAGCTGGGGGAGAGGACCCAAGACTGTGACCCTGCGGAGGCGATGACGCTTTGATGCGGAGAAACAGCTGCCTGCTTGTGCTGTGCAGCGTTGGAGCTGCGGGTTGGCGGGGGGACTTTGGTATCCGAGACTTTGTGCCGTGCACAATTTGTGCCACGATGCTTGTACTGCGACTTGCACAACTTCATAGCTCTGACGGGCCTGTGCACCGGGGAAATCCCGCCCAAGTGCCGTTGCTCCGCCGAACCTTCGTCTTGGGCTCGAGTCTGGTCCGAGTTGTTTGACGTTGGAAGACATTGAAGTCGAATTTGTGAAGGAATGGCTTGTTAAAAATGCTCAAATATTGACTACTAGATTCCAGTACCTCAAGTGAACAGGATTGACAAGACAGTGTAAAGGTGCCATAAGATGGACATCATTTCTAGTAAAAGAAACAACAGAATAATGACTCTTTAAAAGGATTATCGTCCGTTACCCTCACGCACCTCACTGGAAGTCACATGTTTCTCATGCTCAGGTTGAGCCTGTTCCTGCAGTAGCTTTGTTGTCGTGTGTAAAGATGTCCGATCCGCGACTTTGAGTAGAGAACATACTCGTAATAGTTTCTAGCTCAGAGCCTCACTCAAACACTATTTTAGCATATGTAACAAGAAGCGGCCAAAGTATGACATGCTGGCTGGCTCTGATCTAATCATATCGGAAAGATTGGAAGGTTCATCCAACGTCCCAGTATCTTTGTAGGCTTCTCAGGCCGGGTATTTCCATGGTAATATGTCATTCTTTGTCTGGACGTCCGCGATCTCGGCGTGAGTTCAAAAGCCGATAATCCGCAAATCGTCAGCTCCGATAACGGCGCAATCTTCGTGTGTTCTTCTGGGTCTACATGTTGGTAAATCATTCGTAAGATGTCATGTCTTGATGAAGGACGCATGTCGCTTTGGTGCGTGAAGACGTACGCCAAGCTTTACCCCACGCTGGACATGATCATGACCGGAATACCCCTCACTTACAACCAATCCTTCGACGATATCATCTGCAGTTAGTACAACAGAGACTGGGACGATTCTCCGCTCTTTCTCGTTACATTACATGAACGCTATACAAGATAGGAAGCTGAAAGCACGTCAAGCAAGCACGATAAGCCGGAAAAGCTGTCATCTTTTGACTCCCGCCCGGAAAGCCCGTATCCTAACGCTCAACGACCTTCGGCTGAGTTCTGCCCGGATTCTGACCCTGTTATGGGTCCATTGAAGGCCCAGATGAGGGGTTCGTGGTTGCAATGGAGGCTAGTAAGCCATCTTCATATAAAATCTCCGGGATGGTGACACACTTCTTGAAGTTCCGAGATTTTGGAACCACCAGTCTCTTCAATTGAACGGAACCATAGCCTCTTCATTATGCGAAGAACTTTCTTGGCAGCCGGTGTCGCGTTGACTGGTGTGTATGCTTGCCAGCGTGATTGGGCGGCCCTCCACAAGCGCATCAACGATCATAAGCACCACGACCATGGTCACAAGAAGCGGGACCTGGCAGTCGAGTACCCGCCATCGCTGACTGAACATGAAAGTATTCTGGTGAACTCCTTCGACAGTAAAGCTCTGGATGACTGGTCTTACTACTACACTCATGGAGACCATCTCGGAGGTCACAACCGCACGATGGCTGAGTGGACGCAGGAGCAGTGGACGAATGCTGGGTGGGATGCTCACATCGAGGAGTATTGGATCTGGTACACTGCGCCTCTCGAAACGACGTTGAAGTTGAATAGACCAGACGGCAGTGTCCATGAGGTTAGCTTGATCGAGGACATGCTTGAAGAAGACTCGACCACGAGTTATCCCAACCGCATTCCAGCTTACCATGCGATGAGTGGAAGTGGCAATATCAGCGCGGAATATGTCTACGTGGGGTGCGTTCTTACTCGGTCTTGCAATTTTCACAGAACACTACTAATCGGACATTCAGTCGCGGCCAGCGGGCAGACTTCGAAGCTTTGAGAGATCAGGGTATCGAGCTGGAGGGGAAGATTGCCCTTTCAATGTATGGTGCAATTTACAGAGGCACCAAAGTCAAAAATGCACAGGACAATGGCATGATTGGCGCTGTTCTGTTTACCGATCCCCTCGATGACGGCGAAATCACTGTCGCAAATGGTTACGCAGCCTATCCAGGTACGATGATTTCGTCAATAGTATCTCTGAGTTTGAGTTAACCAAGATGCCAAGATGGACCTGCCCGCAACCCGTCAATGATCCAAAGAGGCAGCGTTCGATTTTCGTCACTTTATTCGGGTGATCCTTCGACCGTCGGCTACGCCTCAGAGAAAAACGGTCCACGAAACGATGTCACTCCCTACAACCCAACCATTCCATCAGTACCCATCAGCATGAAAGATGCTGCCCCCCTTCTTGCAGCTCTTGACGGAAATGGTCTGTCTGCCGAACAGGTCAACCGGAGCAGCTGGGTCGGTGCTTTGCCAGACATCACTTACAGCAGTGGGCCAACGACTGGCGCGACTTTGGACATGGTTCACTTCATGAACCAGACAGTTGCACCCACCTGGGATGTCATCGGTGTCATTAACGGAACCAAAGAAGACGAGGTCCTGGTCATCGGCAACCATCGTGACGCATGGGTTATCGGAGGCGCGGCCGACCCGAACTCGGGATCGGCTGTTCTGATCGAGCTCGCGAAGGCTTTCGGGAAGCTCGTTGACAACGGGTGGAAGCCTCGACGGACGATGTGAGTGGTGTCAAAATCTATTCAAGACCGCATAAGTTGCTGACGAGTCTCATTTGAAGAATCCTAGGATCTTGGGATGCCGAGGAGTTTGGACTTCAGGGCTCGACTGAATGGGTTGAGACACATTTGCCCTGGCTCATCGCCAATGCTGTGGCTTATCTGAACCTGGACGTTGCGGTATCCGGGCCACGAACTGCTCTGTCTGGGTCTGGAGAGATTCAGACCTTGGCAATCGACATGATGAAGAAGGTTCTCTTCCCTGAGGATTGGGATGTTGGACCGACGTTGTATGACATGTTGTTCAACACTACCGAGGGTGAGATTCCTCCTCTTGGTAGCGGGAGTGATTACGCAGCTTTCTATCACAACGGAATCAGCGCAGTGAGTCTCATTACCATGCGATGGTCAGAAGAAAGTCGCTAACCGAAACTTCAGATCGATATTGGCTCAGATGGAGGCAAAACTGATCCAGTGTACCACTACCATGGGTATGCAATCATGGGATCCCTATTCTTCGTTCGTTAGGCAGCTAACACGTATAGGCACTACGACTCTTATGCCTGGATGGCCAAGTTTGGAGATCCCGGCTTCAAAATTCACAGGGTCATGGGACAATGGCTCACTCTCATTGCTTACCACATTGCCAACGATGTGATCATCCCTTGGGACCTTCCAAACGCAGGGAGAGTTCTCCGCACCTACTACGAAGACCTCAACGAGACCATCGCTGAGACCTACCCCGACCTCGACTTAGACTTGTCTCCTATCGACGATGCGATCGTGGAGTTTGAGACAGCAGCGGAGCGGATCGCCACAGTCGCCAAGCAAGCACTGGCCTTCAACGACACCGTCCTCATAGACGTGGTCAACAGCAAGTACCGCGACTTCTCCCGCGGGTTCGCGAGCGCAGGAGGACTGCCCGGGCGCCCGACATTCCACAACGTGGTCAGCGCCCCAGGCATCGACAACGGCTACGGCGCCGACGTTTTCCCTGCCGTACAAGACAGTCTCAGTTCCGATAACGAAGAGCAGGCACGTGAATGGGTCGCGAAGAGTGCATCTGCAGTGTCTCGGGCAGCGGAGATTCTACATATCTAATAGTGATTTGATTGGGCATACTGGCTATTATTATTACAGATATCAAATACAAAAGTTGCTTCAGAGTTCGCACAGGCACGCTAATGGCTATCTAATCAATCTTGCTTTATGATGGGGGTATTATGTCAGTCGCTTTTGCCCACCTCCTATGCTTTCCCTTCGTCTTACTCCCAGTCACTGAGTTTGCTTCCTTTCTGAGAGTCGCTATAAAAGGAGGTAGGACGCTCGCTGGGCGAGATGTCCATCAAGCTATCGCTGGTGGTCAGGCGCTTAAGCGGTACTCTATCTGGCGTCAGGGTGGCCAACGAGTCTTTCTTCGACGAATTTGACGGGGAACTCATGGTCGAGCTTCCGGGTAGGTTGTCGTCTGTTGCGATAGTCGCGATGTCTTGGGAGACAATCTTGACATTTCCGGATGCTCTCGTTGACTGCCGCGTGGTGCTGACTTTGGTGACGTAGAGAAGTTCGGGGAACAGGCGCCGGGCAAGGGATCGAGCAGCGGGCATGCATGCTACGATCAACCCGACACAAACCTCGGTGTGGGACCACATAGCCAAACCGTAGAAGTCATCTGATATTCTGGTTAGCAGAAGACGGAGTCAGGGTGAGAAATTGCAACCTACACGTCGGGTTCCAGGAGTGGCTGAAGGTAGCTACGCTCTTCAGCCGAATGGCGCTCACGATCGTGATGAAAATGCCAACTCCAAACATTGACATGATCCCTGCCTTCTGCCTTTTCTGCAGGTTGAGCCTATAGATTTGAGTCGCTGGGAGCACCAGCATCCACACATCGAGGGCGATGTTCAGAGCAGCGTGCGAAAGGGCCATAGCGGTTAGGTCGATGCAGTATCCGGGATGCCTGCCGTCCCACCCGTACCAGAAGTAGCTTAGAGGCTTGCATTGGTTGAGGTTGACGATGACGAAAGTGATGCAAACTGCAACATTGAAAATTTGAGTGCCCCAGAGGATCTGGCGGAATGTTTCGGTGATCGCCCCAAATATGCGAAGATAAAGGAACAGGATCGAGGCTTTGATCGAGGCCAGTGTAATTGAGTAGACAATCTCGAATGCGAAAAAGCCCTGTGTACCAGTCAGCTATGCTGATCACCAAGATTGTGGAAAACTTACCCTAATGAATGAAGTAATTTGGTCCACATTCAATGTCCAGATATCTCGACCGATTCCCGCCCTCTTTGCGAGTGTCGTTGCGACCAAAAACGCAACCATCATAAGCTGTGGGGATTCATGTCAGCCGACCCTGTCTTCCTGGCCACCGATGATTGATAACCCACGTATGAGAATGATATTGTCCAGTCGTCCCATCCCCATGTTCCCAGCCCCATGAACTTTGTAACTATTCTCATTGCGAAGAATAGTGTGACGAACCCGAATAGGAAAGCCGGAACCCATGTCGTAGTAGCGCCCTCGTCGTGGTATGTGAAGTTGCAATCTGACCACGTCTGGTTTTTCGTAACTATTTCCCCAGTTAATTTTCCCTATTCCAAGCCAGATCGAATCGTTGCCTACTGAGCGCCTGCTGTACGCTGCATTGAATCCTGACGCAGTGGATGACAGCCATGTTGTAGTTCATGTCTTCGCAGAGACAAGTCGAGTTTGTAAACTCGCATGGTGTATAGTCGAGAGGCTCGAATACGCAGGGCAACTGTGACCCGATGTTAGCAGCGAATCCCCATAACCTCCCATATTCCAATTTGCTGTCAAATGCCTAGAGAAAAAACCTACAGCGCAGTCGGGAACGTTATCGTAAAGGCCATACACGACAGGCAGGCAAGCGAGAATGGGGAGGCCCCAGTACGAGGCCTTCATTGCTGCGATAGTTGAGGCTTATCGTTCGGTGATGTAAATCAGAGCATCACGCAAGGGCAGGGCACTGTGGCTCGAGGGTGCTCTGGCAAACACCAAATTTGCTGTCAGATCGCGGGGCAGGAAAAGGGAAAACGAGTGCACATTGCAGACAAGGGCGGGACGGGGTATGTAGACCACATATGTGCAGTGGATAGCAGACAAGGCCCGGATCAGCCGTGGCGTACGGGGCGACGTCGTGTAAGCCACGGGAGCGATGGCGAGGTGGCTGACCGGGTGCGGAAGACCCGGCCCAGACCACTGGGGCTGTCAAAGTCATCCAAGTTCAAGCTACCGTTCGTGGCAACCCTAGTGTGGGTGATGCCAGCGGGGCAGCCCGGAAGTGCATGTGCGATTTCCTGAGTCCTCGACTACAGAAGAAAGGTTGCTGTCCCACGTTCTCCGCGAGCACCAGGAGACTGGTTACGGGGGCGAGACCCTGGAAGATTCTTTGGGCAACAGGGACTGGTCTCAGACGACAGCGGTCACGACACCAGCATGTTGATCAGAGAGGGTGTGTTCGGCGATGAGCCCTCTCGGCGAGCCTCGCTCCGACCCGCCGAAGCATGTTTGCGCCCTTGAATTGGCTGGGAGTCTTGATTCCAGGCGGTGAAATCCAAATGCGGGACAGGGATTGGTCGGGAGTTCTGCTTTGAAGCTATGAGCCTCTTTCGACAGTCGGCAAGTGTCCATACAAACCGGGCAGGGCCTCCGAGTTAGAGGGCTGGCTCGACACCGAATGGGAGTGCCGGACAGATTGTTTTAACTGAATGCGTCACCGGAATACAGCGTGCCTCTTTTACCGTAAGCCCCCTTCAAGACCGCTTGAGGCGCCGAGAACACAGCCAGGGCTTAGTCGTGGGGCTAGCTTCGATTGGGGCTTTGGTGGCGTACATATTTGATCTAAGCGTGGAGAGGTGGTCTTGAGTGTTCCTGAAAGGAATGCGTTGGGGTCGGCAGCAATTTTCGTTTAAGACATGGTTTCACTCATCTTTGGGAACTCAGCCATTGGCAATCGTGGTGCTCCGGAGTTTTCCTTTGCTTTACGAACTTCGCGAGGACGGCGGTGCACCTTGGCGAAGACGGCGTCGAAATAAAAGTTGAACTCCCGTTGAGAACCAAGATGCTGGGACACCAGAAACGCCTTAGATATCGATCATAATATCATCGGGCAAATGCGTAAATCGCGAGATACGAAGCGCTTCAACCTCGTCAGGGTCCGAATCATTTCACAGACACGGCGTATTTCAAGAAACGCCTTGTTTCCCAGACTCGAGCATTTTGGACCTTGACAATTGTCCAAGGTATCATGTTGTTTCAACGCCGGAGCAACACGATGCATCCGACTTTCTGGTGCTGCCAGGCTCCTCTCATTACGTTGCCAAGTGCTTTCGGCTGCCAGTATGATGCCATTCCACCGGAATTGGAAGCAATCTCGGCAGAGACACGCCAATCTTCGACGAAACAGTAGCAACTGCTGGCAGTGTCTCGAACTGTCCACCGGCTATTTCCAACGAACACGGCTGATTCCAGTCACTCCCTCGCACGAAAACGTGAGAGGTCTCTTGGCAGATTTCCCGAGCAGCAACAAACCCTCGGCAATGCCTCATTGACTATTCTTTGGAACGGTTGGAGCAGCAAGGTGAACCGGTTTCGTGTAACATCAATGACTTGAAGAATCCCGCCAAGAGTCAAAAGCTGGCCGTCATCCCGCCAATTCTTCAATGGAGTGCCAAGGTAGGCAAATTCTGGGCACTGTCAGCACAACGGTGTCCCACGTTATTCACCCTTTGCATTCGGCATCAAGAGGCCCAGACTTCTTGAAGCGCTTTTGATGGAATTTTCCGCACCCACTGACCTAAACCAAGCAAAAACGTGGGCATTAGCATCAACATAACGCTGCACCGACGCGCTCATACATGCTTGACGCCCTGAAGGACCCCTAGTACATTCGCCGGACGTAAGGATACGGAAGGTTCCATAAAAGACTGATTCCCGGAGATTTGACCGAGATGATGGCCAACTGCCGGCAAACCGCCGACGGCACTGTAGGTCGACAGTCAGCCACGACATTGGAAATAGTTAGGGTTGGGTAGGTGTTGTGAAAGTCTTGCATCTTTGCTTATAACTTTGGAGATAAATTACATAGTTTCGCCATGTCGTTCAACCTGTTGTTCGGCTCTTGATAGATTATTCTACGCGACCTGCTCTGGACCGTTTCATGCATGGAAGCCTAACACGAGGAATACAATTTCGCCGCTATACATTTACAGCCCAAGTTCATCGAGATGCATGGCTGGGGCCTGGATCGACGGCACAGACTACGGTAATGACTCGGTTGTTGGCCTAAACTTACGATGACTAACCTCGTGGCAATGATTTCCGGATCCGGGCATGGTGGTGATTGTATTCTTTGACGCTTTTGAGGGGTTGTCCCGTGATCGTTGCCGCCAAATCGGCAAATCTCTGGACTCACCGGAGCGGAAATAGACCGAAGAGTGAGCCTGAAGTTCCGCAGCAAGTATTGAAGGCTTCTGCCTTCCATCTCGTATCTGATTGGGTGACGAGGCGTTTTGCAACTTCCGACATAGTAGAGACCTGATACGCAATCTTGAAGCTACGATTTAAACTCATGATTTGTCGAAGTATAGCGCGACTTCGCATCGATGGCACATATATTATTGTCGATCTGCAGAATCCAACGAAGTCTTGTTGCCCCTTCTAGAAGGGCGCAATGCTGACCTTCTGGCCCTTGCTTGTGTCAATTGGATCAACACCCGCAATCACCCCATCAGCTGTAAAGGCCGACCCTTCACCTACGCGAACTTCCAATGGATTGCCCAGCAAGGAGGTAATCTCGGCTTGAACTACGACCCCGTTCGACCAGGCCATGTCGACCTCGAAGCCACCACGAGCAATCCACCCTCGGAAGCTACCGTTAGACAAGCCTTGACCCACAGGGGGGATGGCCGGCCCGAGGTGGACGACGCCAGCATGGCTCTGTAGAAACATCTCCACGATGGCTGCCGTGAAGCCAGAATTGCCATCGATCTGAAAGTAGCTGCCGTTCCGACTGAACAAGTTGTTGTGGACCCATCGGGATAGGAGTTCCATGGCGTATTTCAATGCATTCGTCGCATCGAAAAGACGTGCATGAAGCAAGCTTGCCCAGGTAACCGCCCAGCTGTTGCCTCCTCCGCCATTATCCATTCGGTGGCGAAGTAGTTTGTATGCCATATTTGCATATTCTGGTGTCTCGAGTGGCGTTACCCAGGTTCCCGGGTGGACGCAGACAAGGGGTGAGAAGTGTCGATGACCTGGTTGATTCTCCCGGTACTCCCGGGAGTACTCGAGCAATTGACCAAACGAGCCTGCAACCGGAGGTTGAATTTTGTCTCGAAAGGATCTGGCGCGATCAACTCCTTCATCAGAGCCAAGAGCTTCAGATATCTCGAGAAAGCCGGACATGACTTCCCACATAATTGCTCGATCATTCATGGCCCCTGCATCAATCCCCGTAGTCTCTCCAACCACAGTCATATTCTCAGGTATGTAGTAAGAGTTCTCAGGAGAGCAGCTGGGATTCGTGATCCACCAGCCGTCTCGCTCCGTAGCCCAGCTATAGATGAAGTCCATTGCGCCCTTCAAGATCGGCAAGATACGGTCACGCGCGTATGTCGTGTCTCCAGTAAATCTGAAGTATTCAATAGCTTCAAATGCAAGCCAGGCACCGCCAAGCGGGTAAGGTGCTGCGATTGTGATGGCATGGAACGGCGTGCAGTCGCCCGTGATGTCGGTGTTGTGATGACAGCACCACCCGTCGGCTCCATACATGCCTTTTGCGACTTCACTGCCAGTCACAGCCAGCCGATCGAGAAAGTCAACAACCGGCCCCGCGATTTCTGGCAAGTTCAGGGGCTGCGCAGGCCAGTAGTTCATCTCCAAGTTGACGTTGATGGTGAACTTGCTGTCCCAGGGCGGTCCAAAGTCCCTGTTCCAGATGCCTTGGAGGTTGGCCGGCAGAGATCCAGGGCGGGATGATTGGATCAGGAGATATTTTCCAAAATTGAATTGAAGTGCCATGAGTTCGGGGTCAGTCGTAATATTACTTCCTCGCTTATAGTTCTCAAGTCGGGCAATCATGTCTTTGCTGCCAATCTCTTGCGATGTGCCGAAGTCGATGGAGGTACGGTCGTAGTATTGCTTGTAGTCCTCCGCGGCTTCGTATTGGATTGCCTCGTAGCCAGCCTCCTGAGCTGTTTCCAGTCGCCCGTTGACTGTAGTCTCCAACTGTGCCATTGTTGCGTCGGGGTGTCTGAAGGCAGTTTCGGCTGTGTAAATGATGAAGACATCCGTGGCATTTCTGATGTGCAAAGCTGTACCATTGCTGATGATATCGCCGACTCCTGTCAAAAGAGATTATTAGCCGCTCAAAGCGTGTTCTTGATATTATCAAAGCTTACCGTCAGGAAGTAATACCTGAGCCTGAGACACAAAGCGATAAGTGTCGTCTTCCTCCCCAGTCCCATGTAGTTTGAGGATTCTTCCGGCAGCATCCGCCATCAACTCAGTGACATTTCTATCTCTTGAAAGAGAGACATCGAGGCTAAGAGACCTGGAACTGTTGCAAGAAAACCTAAAAGCCAAAACGTTCTTTGGGGCATTTCCAAACGCCTCCCTAGTATACTCCACTCCGCCGAAGACGTAGCTCAGAGACGAAAGTCCGTTCGAAACGTCCAGTGAATGTCTGTAATCCGATGTCTCGTTCAGGGTATGATTGAAGTCAAGCCTTAGTTCCCCTGCCGGCTGGTATCGTCGCATGTCATCGTATTCGGGGGTGAAGTTGGCAACCCAATTGTGGTCAGCTTCTGTTAGGCGTCCATCAAGAATCTGCTTTCGAAGAGGCTCAAGTGCATCGAGTGCTGTTGTTGGTATCTTATCCATCGGCCCTCCACTCCACATGGATTCTTCATTGAGACGGATGAGCTCCTTGTCGGTATAGCCATGAATCATGGCACCCAAGCGACCGTTGCCGATGGGGAGGGCCTCATAGAAGTCTCGAAGGGCTGGTTGGCTATACCATAGTGTGTGCGATGCTTCAGACGAGGCACTAGCCAGCCAGCTCAGAGCTAGCAGCATGCAAGCAGCGACTGGCAAGATTGAGTTCATGATGCAACGCAGACGAGCGACAATATTCTGTCAACTAAGACTAGAGGCATCTAGCAAGGGGCGAATGTAGCATATCGTACTAATAGCTTCTACTATATTGTATGACCATAGAATAACTTTTCCACTGAATAAGCTCATCGAAGCATCCTCGGGGTATCATTACAGCAGCCCATGCGTAATTATTTCGCCGCAGTAGACCCCGCTGACCTGCCCGCTTCTTGGCAAGGAAGCGGCGCTCATCTCTTTCCTCTTTGAGTCCGGAGGCCAGCCTCCTCAAAACTATTAGAATATTACCTCTCTGGGTGTATGAATAATTCGCAACACCATTATGGCAGGTGGACCTGTCCGACCTGGATCGACCGCACATGTGTCAAACGTTGCGCCACACCATACTTCACGCGCGCGAAAACACACAGAAGGTGTACCGGTCCAGCACTTGATGGAACTTTTCAACATGGAGCTCTTCGTATGGATAGCCTTTCCAAACCATTTATTCAGCCCCTCTAGGTACGTGCTGCGAGGCTACTGAACAGACCGATGTGCTTTTACTGGCTGTTTTCCTACTGTGAAGCCCCAATGCTGGGTGGACTAGAACCTTCCTGCAATAGCTTTCTCGAGATCATGAAGATGAACCTAAACCTCGTGAAAGTGCATCTAAGCTCTTTCTTAAGGCTTGCTAGCTGCAAGAACGCTCTGTAGGCTATGCAGTCATTTTCCTTTGTGGCCGATAGCAGCTGAACATGCAATTCGTTGTTTTAGGAAGGCTTCAATACTAAGTCCTGTGCTCAATCATGGTCGTCCACAAGGGTTCAAGTAGTCAAGATGCCAAACACATAGGTTACGCCGTTTAAAATCTCAACTTTATAGATCCTTAAAGTTTCTTTTTCAATTTTCTTACCTGTAAAGCACCACCGCTTCCTGTCTCCTCACCTAGACTCAGTTTTCCAGTTTTCTTATTTATACAGTACTAACAGTTCCGACTCTGGCCTCTCATATTGAGCGATATCGTTCCCGAAATCAGTGTTTCATCACGACTTGTCCCGGAAAGACTTGACTCAAAGAATCACAGCATGAACCGACCCGATGAAGGAATGACAAATAATGTCGCTGAACAACGAATCAAGTTTCTAGAGCTTCCCCTGGAGCTGATGACGATGATCGCCGATGAATTACCGTTGCACGACAGATTTCTGTTGTCACAAACCTGCTCCGCGCTACGGACTTGGGGCGCCAGAGGCTGTATGCAGGCAATAAAACGGCTTCACCGAGGGCCACGCCTCACCTTCTGGACCCAGGTTGCGCGCAGTCTCTCCGGCTACTGGGTCTGCAAAGTGTGTTGTAAGCTGCACAAGACAGATCCACGGGACGTGCCTCGGCATGGGTTAATACCTTCCTGTCAAAAAGGCCAAGTCCGAGAGTTTGATAGGATGTACAAGCTCCGACAGACTCATGTGCAGCTTGCCCTCAAGCTCTCTCGGCGAGGGGATGGGAACCAGGAGTACCTCAGGAAGATTATGGCTCCCTTCACGTTGAACCAGGCTGCGCTACCCAACCGGTCTTTGTTTTACTACCAAGCCACGCCAAAAGTGGTCTCTGGACGGTTCCTGTTGAAGACGGAATGGTATTTCTGGCGTCACTAGTACCGTGCCCGAGTAGCTTTCAACGTCGCGGACGAATTTGCCCCAAGAGGCATCTGTCCCCATTTGTTCGTCAAAGAAGCGCGCGGATGGGGGGACTTATTTTGGGAGGATATTAAAAAGGCTGACGAGTCGACAGAAGAGGTTCAAGGCTACTGTAGGAAGTGTCCAACGTACTACACGATTCAAACCGGAGGCGACGCGGCCCGTGTGCGTGCTTACTACGACTTCGGTGCCCAGGAGCACCCAGTGAATCGGTTCTGGGCTGCTCACACTACACAAAGCGTCAGGTTGAGGAGGTATATTGATTCATGGAAGATCAAATATGCATTTGACCATCCGACTGAAGAGTGCGTCATTGAGGATCCCGAGCTTTCTGATTCTGATTCTGATTAGCACTGATCTGAAGAGTCGCGGTGTATGGATGTGGGCTCAGGTCTTGCGTATCAAAGCTCAACTACCAGCCGATGTCTTGCGCAAACGTATGTTTGAATTTATTTCTCACGTAGCATCGATGTACTTTTGTATATATCTTTCTTAAGACGAACATGTGTCTGCATCAATTACTTATCCCGTTGATGCATACTGACCTCAAACTCACGTTTCTACAGACTAGAAAAGAACATCAGCCTAGCAAAGAAGGTTATGCCCGGACGAATTCTATCTTATTACATAGTCATCCAGTGGAACGTGGCTTTAAGCGATTGGAGACTGGAACACTGGTAACGAGTCGTATTGCGGGAGTTATGTTCCTATTTAAGAAGAGCCCCGAAAATTGTAAACCAGAGTTTGAGTGTTCGGGCGGTCTTCGGTGCAAGGAAACCCCCGATGCGGCGGCCTGCAACCGGCGGACAGCCCCGGAAGACCCACGCGCCCCGCGGTAGAGCTGCCGCACTGACACTCGCTGAAAATACCCCGCATCCCGTCATCACCCGCGTCCACTTTCTTCAGCACCTTCACCAAGCTCTACTTAGCTCCCGCGGGACTTGCATATAATAGCTGCGACCTTATCTCAAAGCCGCATCATACTTCGCCTGTATCCCAAACTGAACATCGGTCTCACCCAACAAGATGGCGTCCGAAGGTCTTAGAATCGGCTTCGTGCCGGAGCACTTCTCCACGCCCCTCTACTTCGCCAAGGAGCACTTTGGTCTCAACGCCACCCTGGTCCCGTTCCCTTCTGGTACAGGCCATATGATCACCGCTCTCCGCGGAGGCGAGATTGACATCGGCATTGGCCTGACCGAGGGCTGGATCGCCGGCCTGGGCAAGGAGGATGCTCCCGGTGACGGAGGCTACCGCCTCGTGGGCACCTACGTCGACACGCCTCTCTGTAAGTCACCGCATCTCACACACATATGCAAGCAATTACTGACACAACGCTTAGGCTGGGCCATCTCAACCGGCGCCAAACGCCCCGAGATCACCTCCGTCGCCTCCCTCAAGGGCGGCAAGATCGGCGTCTCGCGCATCGGCTCCGGCAGCCAGATCATGGGCTTCGTGCTCGCGGACCAGCACGGCTGGCTGACGCCCGCGACGCCGCAGCCCTTCTCGGACACGGTGATCCTCAACAACTTTGAGAACCTGCGCAACGCCGTCAACTCCGGCGCGGCCGACTTCTTCATGTGGGAGCACTTCACGTCCAAGCGGTACTACGACTCGGGCGAGATCCGCCGTGTCGGCGAGATCTACACGCCCTGGAGCAGCTGGAAGATTGTCGCGTCGACGGCGCTGGCGAAGGAGGGCGGGAAGCTGGACCCCCGGATCAAGGACCTGTTCGCGAAGCTCGACAAGGGCGTGAAGCACTTTAACGAGAACCAGGACGAGGCGGTCAAGTATATCAGCACGCATCTGGATTACTCTGAGGAGGATGCGAGGGAGTGGTTGAAGACGGTCAAGTTCACGGATGGGGTCGAGGGCGTCAAGCCTGAGGTTGTGAATAACTGCGTGGACATCTTGAGGAAGGCTGGTGTTTTGGCTGAGGGCAAGGGAAGACAGCCAGATGCCATGGTTGTGAGAGACTAGGAGCTGCAAGGCACACAATAAAGATTGCCTGTCAAAGTTAAATGCGGATTCACCTCGACGGCTCGTTGTGCCATTTTAGTTGCAGCATGGCGGATTCCCTAAAAGCAGTAACCGTCATGAAGAGCGAGCATACTTGGGCTCAATTGAAATCCTGACTGATGATGCTAGGGTATCTACCACTTCCATCGTATGATTCTTCCACTATTATCATGCCCCTGAACTTTCCATGCGGATCCCCACTCAAGCCTTGTTCTTTCTTCTCCTGCCCTTGCCCTGCAACAACTCGCGTTTCTCCTGCTTGCGCGTCTCCTTATCCTTCGTTCCGATGACGCCCTTCTCAGAGCCACAGGGCCATTTCGCGAGCGCAGCAGCCTCGTCTTCTTCGCTCCACTCACGGGGCAAGACAGCAAAGACGAGATATGAGGTGTGCGTCTTCAGCTCAGGCTCCGCGCGGTGGATGACGCGGCCCTGGAGCCACGGCTTGACATTGCTCACCTCCTCCGGTGTGGCATTTCCGTTCGTGGTGTTCGCCGACGGGTCGATGTCCATCGCTGGCGAGTCTTCGGCCGAGTTGGGGTCTGCCGGGTTGTGGAATTCTCTCGTGCGCTTCTCGATTTCACGCAACTTGCCCACTGCCTCGGTAACGTCGCGCGCTTGTGGGGGAATGCCTCTCTCGGGCTGACCCAGGCCGGCGCGGTCTCGGATGACGTTGAATTTCTTGTTAGAGATTTCAATCATGTCGATGTCCACCCAGCCGAGGGTTCGCATGGTGGTGACCGTCCTCGTGACCTGCTCGATGCATGGGGAGAATGTGCAGATGTAGACGGACTTCTTGGGGTTCAATGGCGACACCCACTCGGCTGTGTCTGCCTCGCCCTCCTTCGTTGGCGCCGGTTTCCTCCGCGACAGGTGAGGGAGTGCCTCCCAGGGCGCGGGCAAGTCGAGAAAGACGGCGTCGGCCTCGGGGCTCTGTCCATCGACCAGGAATCCACCGTTGTACACGTCGCGATGTGTAAGTTGCACAATGCCCTCCAAGCCGTGCTCGACAATCTCCTCCTGCATCTTCTCGTACCGGTCCTTGTTGAACTCGAAGCTGTAAACCTTGCCCTTGCGCTGGGTCTCGTTTTCGGGGTAGCCGCTGTAGACGGCGCGAGCTGAGGCGTGCGAGAAGGAACCGCTTCCCGCGCCAGCTTCGATCAATCGGCTGCCCGGACGGGCACGTATGCGCTGGAGGATGTAGCTGTAGTCCGGGGTGTAGACGACCTGCGTGCGGTGCGGCAGGCCTGCGGTCCAGAGCTCGGCGGTGGGTTGAAGGATGTGAACGAAGCCACTTGCTGCGGCAACGGCCTTCTTCACGGGCGCGGCGGAGTCTTCGTCGGCCGCATCGGCAGCAGGCGTCGATGCGCCATCGGTCTCGTCTTCCTTTCTCTTGCGCTTGCGACCGCGCGAGCCGGTGTCGACATTCGAAGCGCGGATCTGGGAGCCCCAGGGGACATTAATTAGGGTCGAATGAGGAAAGGAGCCGAATCGTGTGTTTAGAACTGCGCCCTCAGCGTAGCCATCGACGGCGCCGGTGGAGTCCTGGAGGATCAAGGGAACGAGGTTGTCGCGGGAAAGCTGAACGATGGCGATAGAATTGGCTGATGTCCGCGCGCCGGGCTCGAGAAATGGTGATGGCTTCGCCATTGTGACAGGTAAGCGCCGCGAGGCTTGTTGGGTTTGGATGGCCTGGCCTTGGAGTGCGACGGTTGAGGTGAGAAAAGCAAGCCAATGTTGGTGCAGGGAGACGGCACCAAAGAAAAACTTCGCGCGAGGCTGATAAGCCGATAAAAAGAAAAGAAAAAAGGAAAAATCAATTGGAGAATGTCAAGTGTGGCTTGACGCGGGGCAGATGTGGCTGGTGCTGTTTTCAACCAGTCAGACAGTGACTCACCGCCCGGGGTCCTGCAAGGCTGAGGATGGTGTCACACTCTTTTTTCCAAATAGGCGACTTGGCTTTCTTACACCCCGCCCTGCGACCATCCCTTCCCTTTTCTAAGTGACTCAACCCCAGCCCTCCGCCCTCCCGCATCCCGCATCCCGAACCGCACCCTCGACTGCACCTCAGCTGGTGTCCCTTCACATGACCCTCCTCCTTCTTTAAACCCCCCTGTTCTGTGTTTAGTCCTGGATGAATCACTTCCTTAGACTCACCAGACTTTCTTTTCGACTCTCCACTCAGATACCCAGATTTCGATTCTCCAGGTCCTGCGCAACCATCGCGACAATGGAGGCGTTGAAGTTGCACAACTCTCTGAGGCCCGGCCAGCCGGTGCCCTTCGTTCCGATCAAGCCAGGAAAGGTGTCCTGGTACGCTTGCGGTCCTACAGTTTACGACAAGAGCCATCTGGGCCATGCTCGCAACTATGTTTCCACTGACATTATCCGGCGCATCATGATGCACTACTTCGGTGCTGACGTGCAGTTCGTCATGAACATCACCGATGTTGACGACAAGGCAAGCTCTCTACATGCACTCATCCCTGCTATGATACATGTTTACTGACAACTGCGCATGCAGATTATCATCAAGGCCCGTAGACAACGCCTGCTCGAGCTCGAGAAGCAAAAGAAGTACACGGAGGAGGAGCTTTACAACCTGGCCCTGACTGCCTTCCGTGCCTATGCGGAAAAGAGCTTGCCTCTCCTTGCCACATCCGACGGCCAACCCCTCGACGAGAACAACTACCTCGAGCGAAGAGATAGCGCATACGGCAAGGTTTTGGCGGGCGGCACGCTCACTGGGGAGGGCAAGCCTGGCGACGACGAGGCCAAGACGAAGATGCACATCAGCAACATGGATGCTGCGGCGTTCGCGATCAAGGACAAGAAGTTCTACCCGGGCATTGACGAAATCCTGCTGCCGTACCTTGACTCGCTGTACAAGGAGACAATCGACACCAGTGATCAGACCATCTTCACCGACCTGACCCAGAGCATGGAGAAGCTCTTCTTCGACGACATGGATGCGCTCAACTGCTTGCGCCCCGACGTTATCACGAGAGTCACCGAGTACGTACCTCAGATTGCGGCCTTTGTAGAGCGCATTGCGGACAAGGGCTTCGCCTACGAGTCTGACGGTTCCGTCTACTTCGATATTACGGCTTTCGAGAAGGCAGGCAACACCTACGCGAGGTTGCGCCCTGGAAACCGGAACGACAAGTCATTGCAGGAGGACGGAGAGGGAGCGCTGTCAAAGAACCTGGGCGAGAAGCGCAACGAGGGCGACTTTGCGCTCTGGAAGAAGTCGAAGAAGGGAGAGCCGTACTGGCCCAGCAGGTGGGGTCAGGGTCGTCCCGGCTGGCACATTGAGTGCTCCGTGATGGCCTCTGATATCCTCGGCGCGCAGATGGATATTCACTCTGGTGGTATCGATCTGGCCTTCCCCCACCACGACAACGAGTTGGCTCAGTCCGAGGCTTTCTACTGCGAGAAGGAGAAGGGCGAGCACACCTGGGTCAATAACTTCCTGCATATGGGTCACCTTTCCATCTCTGGATCCAAGATGTCCAAGTCCCTGAAGAACTTCCAGACCATCCAAGACGCACTTGCGACAACGTACTCTGCCCGAGGAATGCGCATTGTGTTCCTCATGGGCAAGTGGAACGACGGTGTCGAAATTTCTCCCGACATGAGAGCGCAGGCATCAAGTTGGGAGGCCACCGTGAACGTGAGTCTCTTTCTCTCATCAGCACCCAAATAGTACTAATTATTGGCAGAACTTCTTCTCCAACGTCAAGGCGCTCGTTGCCGATGTCAACGCATCGACCGAGGGCGTCGAGTCCCTTTCCATTGCCGAGAAGCCCACCGACGGGTTGTTGGCTGAGCTCGAGAAGGCCAAGACCGATCTGCACACCGCCCTTACAAACTCTTTTGATACCCCCCAGGCGATGCGCGTCATCCAGGAATTGGTCAGCGAGGCAAACAAGGTCATTGTTGCTCAGGACGCCGAGGCGAAGCTGCCCGAGCTTGTGGCTATTGGCCAGTGGATCACCAAGATCCTGGGCATCTTTGGTCTTGACGAGAACGCCAAGGCGCCTTATGACGGCCTTGGATGGGCTCCTTCCGCCAAGAAGAACGTCGACCCCGAAGCTGCGGTGCAGCCGTATGCCGCGGTCTGGAAGAAGGTCAAGGCGGACATCGAAGCGTTGAAGGTGTCGTCAGACTCCGTTTCCAGCCTGCTCAGCCAGGACCCTGATGCCGAATTCGCATCCATTTCACAGAAGGGCGTTCGCGACCCCGAACAGCTCGCGCTTCCATACCTGCGTGCTGTCTCAAGGTTGCGTGACGAGCTACGCCGTATCGTCTCGTCGGTCTCGCCCGACATCAAGAAGGCCATTCTCTCGCTGACGGATCGTATTCGTGACGAGGACCTGACCGTGCTTGGCGTCTCACTGGACGACAGGCCGGACGGCAAGTCGTCTCTGATCAAGTTCATCGACGCCAGCGAGTTGATTGCTGCCAGAAACGAGAAGCTGGCCCGGGAGGCCGAGAAGGCACGGGCCAAGGAGGAAGCCAAGCGCGCGCGCGAGCAAGCGGAGAAGGAGAAGTGGGAGAAGGCCAAGCTCCCCCACACGGAGATGTTCAAGGGAGATGAGAAGTACTCGGAATGGGACGCCGAGGGACTTCCCACCAAGCTCAAGGACGGCAGTGACGTGCCCAAGAGCCAGCTGAAGAAGCTGCAGAAGGAGTGGCAGAGGCAGAAGAAGGCCCACGAAGAGTGGCAGGCCAAGTTTGGCGGAGCAAAAGCATAGACGGGTTGGCGCTGTTACTGCGATCGTGTTGCATCTTTTGCCAGAGGGCAGTTAACGATACACCTAGGGGAACATGTTCAAAGCGGACAGGGCAGAAGAAATGCCCATCGCAAAGTAGAGTTCGCGGATAGGCGCACCATGAGATCATCACAGTCTTACTCTTCTGCGGATGGAATAAAGGATGCATACCATTGACACGCCGTTATGACCTGGTGTTGGAGCCATTGACCGTGGGCAAGGTGAGATGATTTGAGTGTGACCAAGCCACGGTGAGCCGGCGTGGTAGATGAGCTGCGCTACGTATAATGGTGGTTGTGGTGGCTGTTGGAGTGTGGGAGTGTGAGTGGACACCAAGACCCCTGACCGTCTGGACCCTGCCAAGACGGGGGGCTTCCGATGATGCACAATCCCGCCCATCGCCAAGACAGACGATCAGCCTGACAGGTCTCGGCCACCACGCAGGGCGATCGGAATCTTGAATAGACCTCATCGCTTGCTGTTCTGAGATGTGTCCTTTTGAACGCTCCTCATCATGTCATGGGGTCCAGCTTATGGAGCAGTATTCGTAAGATCAGCAGAGAGAGCATTGAGCAAGAAGGCAAGCTGGACAAGCGGTCAAAAGGAAAGGCGGGGATTGAGAGAGGGAGGAGGGAGGGAACCTGCGCGCGGCATGGCTGAGCTTGTCTACTGCCGAAGATACATGCAAGTTCCAAGGCAAAGGCTCCAAACCTTGAGAAAGACGAAAAGGAGGCGGGAGAGAGAACATGCCTCGGATGGAGCCGTCAAGGTTCGGTCCCCTCCTTCACTGGGGCGGTCTGGATCCCACGGTCCCCGAAGTCTGGAATCGCCGTCGTCGTGGTGGTGAGGGGATTTGGAAAGGCTAGAGAAAGGGCCGCGTTCCAATAGTACGGCATAATGAAGCACAAACACCACCCACCTCCCGAGAGACACACACAGAGAGATGGGAGGGATCTAGCTACCCCTCACGATGACGCCACCCCCGGTTAGGTTCTTCTGTTGTTTTTCATCGCATCAAAGAAACTCGTCGGATGGTTTTTGAGACACCCGCTGCACGAGCCATCTTTGACACGTCATGTTGGCGAGAAGAATAACGGGTACGAAGGAGAAGGGGGATGGAGCTGGAGCTTGGTCACCGCCGTCGTCTCAAATGCAGAGTTTCGAACAAGCTTCTGTATCTCATCGAATGCCATCGATCGATTGGAGGGGGACCTGGGCTCTGTGGTCCAATTGACTGGCCCGAGTCTGTCTGGACGGCGGTTACTGGGCCCCAGATCAGATGCTTGGGAAAAGGGGGTTTTGTTGTTTCTGCGTTACACGGCATGGAGCTTTGTTTGCCGATGTGCCGGTTTGCCGCGTCCGCAACAAGCTTTCTTCGCAGCTCTTTGCGTGGGTCTTTTTTTCTTTGGTTCAGCCCGGCAGGGGGTTGGCAGGGTCGCTGACGCATTGAAGATGCCGAATTCCCCGGGAAAGGCGGGGCTTCGTGCTGCCTTAGCTGCTGGCGGCTTAACCGGATGGCGACAAGCTTCGCTACTCCCGAACATCTCAAATTCCTCCCAGAGCCAAGTTTTGGTAGGTATTACCTCTACCTTAGGCTTTTCAGCTGTGTTCGTCCAGTGAGGTACGTAAACAGGACTGTCTCAGCCAATCGCGCCGTTTCAACAGCCGTAGCCTCTGCTTGTTTTCGATCTGAAATCTGGGTGTGAGGGGTGTCATACTCATCGCATTGATGGTTTCGCTCGCTTGCTTGCTTCTCCTCTGGCAGCTGAGTTTGATCTTCCCAGCTTCATGTCGGATTACTCTGCGAATCACGGATCCTCGTCCGAGGACAAGTGTCAAGGTAAGGCGAGGAAGCCCACTTGAAAGCTCGCGTTCGTTCGTTCGTTCGTCCATGTAATGCGGCCTCCGTCTTCTCTCCACATCGAGAGCTGCCGATATCCCGAGCGACCCCGCCAAATATCCAAGCTGAACGGCGTTTTTACGTCAGGCCATGTTTGGGCAAGCTGCGCTCTTCGTCAGCCCGCAACGGAACTCGACGTCAGTAGGTATCAAGTAAAGCTCCAATCGGGCTAGACAGCCACCAGTGACAAGCAGGCCAAGACACCGCCTCCTTTGACGTCGTCCCTCCCCGCAAGGGCTTAGTGGGCGGACGGCGTTTAGTTCAGGCCTCCCGTCTGTTTCTCTCCAGGGACGCGGGCCGGGCGTGGGATATGCCATTTTGCATGGACGACGGGGGAGCTAGACCAGACGGGGGCGGGGGTTGCCGTACACACTTGCGGTGACCTTTGAGACGGTGGAGAGCTAGCTAAGCTACCTTGTTGTCTACGTCGAGAAAGATCGGACCCTCCACCCCCTTGCTACGTATACATGTCATTGAGGCGTGGGCAACGGGATAGGGTGGGATGTTGAAGATCAGGGGCTTTTGGGTTTAGGCTCTCTCTCGCTCTCTCTCGCTTTGCTCGAAATAGAGCACCCCATAGCTTTGTAGCTGGGACCCCTCATGCCCATGACGATCACATGAGAAGCTTGGGAAAGATAAGAACCCCTCGAGCTGCCCCTCCATTTCGCCTGTTGCAGAAAGCATTTTCCTACGCTGCTCAATTGACTTCAACAACTATTATTTATATTCCACACCCCCGTACCACCACTTCAACTCATTCACCATGTTCGGATTCGGCGAGGCCAAGGAACACCGCGATGCCGTCTACGGCGAACACGAGTCTAAGCTCTCCCACGAGATCGTCGCCGGCGGCGCTGCCTTTGAGGCCATGAAGCTGTTCGAGGACCGCCAGCGCAAGAACGGCACGTCCTCCAAATACTCTCTCCCCCTCTCATCATGACCAATTTGCTAACGTCGGACATGTTCACAGGCGAGCCCGTCAAGCACCAGTTCGCCAAGGAGATGCTCGCTGGCATCGCCGGCGCCGAGGTCGACAAGCTCTTCGAAACCAAGGGCCTCGACTACCTCGACCGCGAGAAGGCCAAGAGGCACGCCGAGAAGCAGGCGGAGCACCTGTACCAGGAGCAGTACGGCGACATGGACGAGTACAACCCGTGAGTTGAGCCATTATGCCATCCGAGATGAGGACGCGGGTTACTGACGAATTGATAGTGAGCGCCGTGGACGCCACCAGCACATGGAGTACTAAGAAGCATGATGTTACGGCCGGATGACATATATAGTATGACGAAATGAAACTCTTTGGAACATATACGAAGCTATACCATCGTGACGAGTGCTCTGTCAATAATGAGCTATCGCATCTGTACTAGGTGGTTATTATCACTACGCACTATGTCAAGACGGTTGTGTGAGAGCATCAAACGGTAACATGTGTAAGAATGTTTTGGGGAAGCCTTTCGCTCGAAGACATTCTTTTTGCCCATACCCTTAACTACGTGTCGCGAGACGACTCCGGCTTCAACTCGCAACACCGGATATTGGAACCAATTACAAATACAGAGCCGCCGAACTGATTACTGATCCAAAATGAAGCACAAATTGTTCAGTCTATTCAGACATATAAGTAGGTATCATCAAGCCAAGACCACACAATCATGTAGGTACGCTCCAACGGTTAATTATCCCACGGTTTCGCCATGGACCCCGACGCGGTAGCCATCTCTCCATACGAACCCTTCCCTTCAGCCGTATTGCCAGCAACAATCTCGAACAGTCTCTCGCGCTCCTTCTGGAGCGCCTCCCTCGTCTCATCAAGCCGTCTCTCACGCTCCCTGCCATCCCTCATCAACCTCTCGTGCCGGTCACGCGTCTCATGCAGGAACCGGCTCAACACCTGCGTACTCTTCTCCACCGACATCCTCGACTTCTTGATCTCGTCGTGGAAGGCCATGTCCGAGAAGATGTTGTCAAACAACACATCGCCCATGAGGTTTCCATGGTTGATGTTCACAGGCGGCAGGTCCCCGATGTAAGGCGTCATCCGCTGCGCCTGCATCACCAGCATCCTCGCCTCCTGCGTCGCCGACTCTGCCCGCTGCAGCGCACTCCGCTCCATCATATCCGACATCGTCCCGCCCCCAAACATATCCATCCGCGAATGGCTCAGCGCACTGTCCATGTTCTTCAACGCGTCCCCCATCCTCTTCATCGCGTCCATCAGCAGCTTGATCGCATGCTGCTCCGCCTCCGCCTTGCTCCGCGTGTCCTGGTACGCCCGCATCGCCTGCGAGGCCTCCTGCTCCCTGGCGTCCTCCTCGGGATACCCGTTCGTCGGCCCCGCGAAGATGGCCTCGTACAGACTGTCCAGCTCCCGCTGCGCCTCCTCGTGCGTCTTCGCGGCCACCTCCAGCGGCTGTCGCGCGCGCGTCGCCTCGTCGAGCTGCGTGCGCAGGTTCTTGTTGATCTCCTTCTCGCGGTGCTCCTCCTGCAGCACGTCAAAGTACTCGCGCTCCTCGCGCGCGGCCTTCTCGTCGAACTTGTCGCGCTTGCCGACGGCCTTGTGCATGAAGCGCCGCATCACGCTGTCGCGGTACTTTTCATGATCCTTGAGCTCCTTTTGCCGCCGGGTGTCGAGCTCTTTGACGTGCTTGTCGGAGGCCGCGAGCTGGTGCTCGAGGTCGGCGATGAGGCGGCGCTGCTGGGCCAGGTCCGGCACGGCGTGGTTAGTGGAGGAGAGGGTGGAGAGGAGCTCGCGGTTTTTGACGGCCGCTTGGCGGATTTTGGATTCGAGGTCGGCGGTGGACATCATGCCGGTGGCCATCCTGATGAAAACGTGGTGGATGATGGATTTGATGGCGGTGTTGTTGAGTATGATGTCGTGATGGGATTGAGTTTTGTGTTTAGTAGGGAAAATGAGGGTGTTTGTGACTTTGCGGAGGATGTATTAGGTCTAAGTCAGGGGTATCGTTAAATTTGACAGGAAAATCACAACGGCAGTTGAGGGTATCTTCGAGATGTTAAAAGAGGATTTTGCCTCGTCGTAATTCTTCAGTGTGAGATGCTAACCACGGACAGCTCTTCCATCGTGAGGGGGGATGGCGTCCTTATGAGAACCACGAGGACCTGGGAAGACGACTGTCGACCGTCGCCCAGCAATCCTTGGTGGCGCATACCCAAATGGCGTGCCAAGATTAAATCAACGGCGCGAAGGATTGGAGCAAAACATCAACAGTGTAATAGCATGAGAACCATGAGAGCACAAGGTCAGACCATGACATCAGACCCCTTGCAAACCACCACCCGCGCCAAGGGTCCGGCTGCCTCTGCGGCGCGGCACACGGAACACCACACCCAAATGCGGGGAGCCTACACCTTTTTTTCACTGTAAGGCATGGACCGGACGCTGGACTTTCTCCCTGATGGACGGGGATCATCGGTGCTGGTAGGGCTGCGCCACGGACCGAGACGGCGGGACAAGACACTTCAGGCGCTTACGCTGTACGGATAGGCGCTGTGGACTGACTGAGCAGCACATCATTGATTCATTACCAGTGTGCAGTCCGCCTTATTTCTGCCTGTTTGTCCACTTTGATCACAGGCACATGCGGACGATGATCCATCCCCCCCTTCGCATTAGTGGAATCTGCATCACCGCGGAGGTCAACGAGTGGCTCGATACGGGGGAGACTGAAGTGCCAAGGCTGGAGGATTCGCCCGGGTAAGCTTGCTAAGGAAGCCTAGCTTCTTCGATACCGCGGATCATGATGAAAGGGCTTGTGGCTGGTGAGGCGATCGGGGGCGAGCAGGGATCTTCGTTCCTGACGGTGAAGCAGACACGGCATAGTGCCAGGGGTTTGGCCTGGGAGTGAGGGCATCGTGGCTTTTGCAGCTACATCGGATTTTCTCTTTTTCATCATAGAGGCAAAAGATGCCTTCGTAATTCTGTAAGCTGACTGAGTTACTTAGAATTGCCGATGGAAAATAGCATTGTGGATGGTAACACTGGCCAGGTGAGGCATTTCATTGTCTTTTTTCTTCCGCGCTAGAATCACAACCAACGCAACCATTTTTCGAGCCCGAAAATGCCCAATTTCATGCGCGCTTGAACGGTCAACACAACACCATGGGAGCCCACCGCGACCGCCTTATTTCACTCTCCTAACGACCTCAGACAATCAAAGTGGACGACAACGCTTCAGGTCAGCCCCGTTGGCCCGCCAATAGTGCAAACGTCGCCGCCACGTGGGCGAATAACAGCTGGCGCTGGCGATGCCAGCGAGGCTCACGATATCCACCATCCCTGACGTCTCGCAAGGGTCAACCTCGTTGGCTTCGTCATGCCATATGCTATATGCGCCAATCCTGAATGTTGGCCCTGCCCAACACGCCATGATAACGAAACAATGGCAACAAGAGACATTGGGTCATTGGACGTTAAATTGAGGCCATCGCCGGAGGGGGGAATTGTTCTGGCGTTGCCAAGAGTCATGCGAAAAAACATTCGCGCCGTTGCCGGCTTGCGATACCTTTAATTCCTGTCTACTAATGCTAAACCAACCCAGCCTGTGGCCAATTCCTCGTCTATAACAAAAACGCCAATTACCTACTAATACAATGACCTGAAGAACCAAAACAAGACTTTTTCACCGCCCTTCTACCGCCTCGGGGTCATGGTTGCGCCCACTCACGTCCTCATCATGGCTCTCGAGCTGAATCGCTCCCTTCTTCCTCGGCTCAGTGACCAGTGACAACGCAGCCCACGTCAGCCCAGCAAGCAGCGAGACATAGAACCACGGCAACCCCCTCCAGGCGCCCTTCTTCTCCAGCCCGACGGTGAACGTCCACGCCAGGGCCGGGCCGCCGAGCGGGGAGCCCAGCGTGTCGACCATGCTGATGAGCGCGTACAGCCGCGACGTGTGCTCCTGGTCGACGAACTCGGTGATCATGGCGCGCACCAGCGGCCAGCTCGCCGAGCCGAAGGTCGTGACCGACAGGCCCGCCAGGAACACCACAATCTCCCAGCTGCAGCCCTCGATGAAGCCGCCGAGCGCGATCATCAGGTACGAGCCCTTGGCGAGCAGCGCGTCCTTGCCGAAGCCCGAGCAGCGGAAGCGGCCGCGCGGGTTCGTCAGCACCTTGGACAGCCAGGGGAGGATGAAGAGGATGCCGAGGTGGAGGAAGCTGAGCGGCGACAGCAGGAAGGACGTCTGCGCGAGCGTCCAGCCGAAGTGCTTGCTGACGTACTGCGAGAGCGTGCTGGAGTGCGAGGCGTGCAGCGCGCTGGCGAGCAGGGAGGGCACGAGGCAGAGGAGGATGTTGCGGTTGCGGAGGATGCTCATGGACTGCTGCAGTTCGCGCAGGCCGTTGGCGAAGGAGTCGCGGACGGCGTGGGCGAGGGGAACCTGGGGTTTTGGCGGGCTGTCGGTCTTGACGCGGAGGGTCTCGGGGAGGAGGGCGCAGATGAGGAAGATGGGCGGGGTGAAGAGGAAGACGAGCTTGATGGGCAGCCAGGGGCCGTACTGCTCCATGAGGAAGCCGGCGGTGACGGGGCCGATGAGGCCACCGAGCACGGCGCCGACGGAGAGGTAGACGAAGTTGGAGGCGCGGTCCTTCTCGGTGCTGATGTCGGCGGCGATGGCGTACACGTTGTTGAACATGACGACGATGCCGCCGCCGATGACGCCGAAGACCATGCCGACGAAGAGGAAGTAGATGTTGGCCTCTGGGAAGAAGGAGAGCATCAGGGGCGCCCAGCTGAAGGTGAGGACGGTGCCGAAGTAGGCGAGCAAGAGCACCGCTTTGCGTCCGATTCTGAAATGTGTTGGCATACTTACGATCTTTCACGCATGGTGATGGAAGTCAGTACTCACCTGTCGGAAAGGATACCGTAGGGAAAGGCGACGAGCATGTTGATGATCGCGCCAAGCAGCGACTGCCACCCAAACAGCCACGCCATGTCCTTCTGCACCGGGTCCACCTTACACTTCATCTCGGGGATCGTCTCCGAGTGCGGCAGCCGGTAGTGCTTGTGGCAGATGTCGTCCTCGATGAGCCGCAGCATCGGGATCATGAGCAGCGTCCCGCTCGTCGTGATGGCGAACTTGAGCAGCGCCAGCATGAGGATGACGGCGCGCGGCGAGCGCACCTGGAACCGCAGCAGCGCGTCGTTGATGCGCACCCCGACGGCCCAGAGCGCGCTTCCCACGGCGCTGCTGCCGTTGCCGCTGCCGGCCCAGCCGCCGAGGCCCGGGGGCGACCTGCTCCATTTCGACCGCGTCTGGTCAAAGGCCCGGACCGGCGCGGCGTCGGCGGGCAGGCCTTCTAGGTCGGCGAACTCGGCACCCATGAGGTGTGCGGCCTCCACTTCGTCTGACAAACGTGGCATTCTCACTTTTTGAGAAGGCCGGTTTGCTGGAGCAGCAAACCTAAGCCACTGGGATTAGGATAAGAATATAGAAGAAAGGGGAAAGGGAAAGTGATGATCTTGAGCGTACAAAGGAAAAATGTCAAAGGGAGCGGATGGGAGGAAAGGGGGAACGAGTGCAAGCTGACGACGCATCTGGAGATTCAAATTCCATCGCCAAGCTCTCTCTCCAGTTTCAGCTGCGCCCGCGGCGCGCGGGTGCCAGCTTTGGCCCCGAAGCTTGCCGGAGCAGGCCTCGCAGGGCGATCTGGGTCATCTCCAGGATGTTGGTCGGCGACCCCTGAGTCGCGATATTGCAATACGTCCGTTGTGGTGTAAAATGGCCCGATATGAGAGTATCTCGCTAACACAAGCTCCAACAAGCCAATCTGCAAGCTCCGCTGATCCCCCAAATTCACGCGTATTCGCCTAAGCAATGACAGCTTATTTTAGCACTGGTCAGCTCCCTAGCAGGGGCCTACCGTGCTGCCGGGCTCGCTGAACGCGCCGGACCGACACTTTTAAGCAGCCGGTCCGCAGCGGAGGTTAAAGCTTGCTGTTCCGTTCTGTCCGGTGCACTCTGGTAGCTCTCGCGGTGCTCTTCGAAGCTTCCGTGGAAGCGATGCGGTATTTTGTAGACAGGAAGCTTGTTGATTTTCATCTGTCCAAAATCTAGGGTCATGAAAGAGCGCATGGAAGCGGAAAGGATGCTTTTGAGATGAGATGTCTGGGCAGTGTTCATCACACCCGGACATTTACACCATTTGCTTTCATAATTGTAGCTTTGCCTGGCTAACGGCGATACATTGCGCTGCACTTGTAGCGGGATAATGAGCGCGCGAGAAGAGATAAGAAACCGACTATTGATTAAGCGTGCGGCGATAAACATGAGATTTTGAGATTTACGGTCACAGTAGGTAGTGATTTCGGTAAGTCCATGTAGGGAACGCATTGAGATTGTCTAGGTGCTAGCCGAAAGCCTGCCAAATTAGAGACAGAGGAAAAAGAGGGGGAAAAAAACCCTTATGAGTATTCTCACCGATTCTCAAACACAGGGAAACACATCGGTACTATCACCAAGTGATGTAAAACATTCTGATATTGCTTTCATATTCCAATTTTAGACCAATTTCTTGTATCATTACCCTAGCTGAACAAATAAGCTCAGATCGACCGTCCGCCTTTGACGTGTGTTATTGATATCCAGTCGACCCATGAAATTGAATGGGTGTTTCATTCGTCAAAAATCTCCCGGATTGACCGTGACGAAGATCCTCTCCCAGGCATTTTCCCAAGAAATCCCGTGATTGATGCCCAGTCATCATGCGTCTCAGTTCCATAGTCGTACCAAGCACGGACGATCATCGTGTACTTATCCGGGCACAAGATTGAGTACTCTGTTCTGTCGGAACAGTTCGCACACTTTGCTTTGAACTCTTTACCAATATTACAGACCGCGTACCAGAAGCTCTCGTCGAAGGGTGTCTGGGGATATGAACGATATTTCTGCGCGAGATTCCACTCTCTCAAAGAGCTGTACATGAAAGCTATGATCATGTGATAACAAACTAACGCCGCCCGTCTGATTTGCCCATGTACGTCTTCAAAGTGGCACTCGCCGCCGCTTTTGAATATCCATTCTTTCCTCAAAAGATACCCGCCAGAGATGATCTTTGGCATGGCCGCGAAGTACTGAAGGTGGCCACGATCGTCGGGTTGACGGTTCCGGGTGAATGGAGACATGAGCTTCTCGAGATACCCCTGGTGAATGTTCCCGAGCCGAGATAACTTCAAAGCTGTTTGAACGTGTTGAGGACGTACTTCATACGGATTAAGGCTTATAGCTAGCGACCGGTCCTGCGGCGTTGAAACACAGGGAGGCACAACATTGCAAGTCTGTGGCACGTCCGCGTGGTTGATTCGATGCATTCTATGGCAATTTTGGCACACGGAATGGTTGGGCGAGTCGAATGCAATCTTGCCCCAGAATACGAGCTTTTTTACGAAAAGAAGTTGGCGAAGGAATTGTTTCCAGTCCCTGTGTGCGAGGGCTCGAAAACGGGCGCAGGTCCTTGAGAGGATCGCCACAGTGACAATATCGAGGTAACCGATGATGTCCAGAAGGAGCTCTGAGGGTAGTCGAAGGAGATGCGCTCGTGCGACTGTCTTAATAGAACGAGCGTTGCTGAGATCGAACCCGCGGGGGGCTGTCGTGTTGTCGATATTTGCCATGATGGGCGTGGACTTGGGTTTTTGTTTGGTAACTTGTCAACCTGCTTCAACTAGGACTCGTGAAGAAAATGGAATCTAGCACACATATAAAACAATCTTTGTGATCAATCTCCGATTGCCGAATAGAGTTTATCAAATTTACATATTCGCAGGCCTACAGTGCAAGTAAATTTGGGAGCCTTTGTGTAGAATAGCACCAACCTTGAGAACCGACAGGCTATCCACCTGTGCGTTTTTGGCTAGGTCATGTGGCGCAAACTTTGATTTGTACGCTCCAGGTTGGATAGACCCACAGGCAATCGTTCTGGCTGTGAGCAGAATCTATAATGGTTGGCATTGGGATTCGAGTTGAGTAATTCGAGGTTCATGTTAAGATTTAACGGAATCAGTGATCTAGGCAGGCAAGTACCCTTTTTTTTACCAGCACCACAATATCTGTGATATTCTAATGGCAAAACCAGAAGCATAACCTTTGTTTCTTCACTGTCTTTTACTGTTCGATAAAGTGCAATAACAGTCCTCAAAGCGTCAAAATCTCTTACGAACACTCGAACTATGGGGTGAAGGGGTCAAGAGAGCTTCTTCTGCAACAAATCATTATTACTGACACTGCTAGTATCAAACTTCACACAAGGTAGTGTGCATTCAGAAGACAGCTACCTTATTTATTCTAAAGTCTCCTAATCGAGGGGAAAGCCGGCCTATCGAAATATTCCCTGTATAGAAACCACTTATTCCCCTCGAATCCATAATCGTACCAAGATCTGATTATTACCGTGTACCAATTTGGACACCATATCGCGTACTCCACCTTGCATTTATAGCATCTGTTACTGAAGCCATGCCCGATACGACCGATAGCAGACCGGAAGTCGGCCTCAAAGTCGGGGTCCCGTAATTTGTTTGGTCTATGCCAGTCGATATAATGTCTCTCATTCAAACTGTGCGCAATGCCCAAGTGTGGGCAGACGAGCGGAACTCCCTCCAGTTGCTTATTGATGGCAAATATTTCCTTGTTCCGGGAATACTCTCAACCGCGGCTATCGAAGATGCTTTGAAATTTCCATTGCTTCTGCAAAAGGAAACTTCCATCGACGATCTTTGGCACGGCGCGGTAGTGCCTGAGACAGTTGCCCTTGAGGGCGCGGTGATATATGCTGTACGGCGCCATGATCTTCTTGAGGTATCCTTGGTTGATGTTCCCAAGTCGAGAAAGCTTCAAGGCCATTTGAACATGCTCCGAGCGCATCTGATACGGATCGAGTGAACTACGGCTAGCCCCACGGCCGTTTCTTTGGCAAGATGGTGTCCATTTTTTATATGGCAAATATCTTTGGTTGATGGGTTCTATTCTGTGACTTGAGTGGCAGAACCAGTGGTTTGGCATATCGTGGACGATTCTTAACGAGAAATACTCCTTCTGATACTCCCACCATCCTCGAAATATGGGTACCCAATCCGTATCGAGAACGATGCGGAACGAGGCGCAAGTTCTTGACAGAATCGCTTTGTCGAAGACTCCGAGGGGTTCGATTATTTGCAGCATAAGCTCCACAGGTAGTTGTAAAATAGCCGAGTTAATGTTGCTTGTTCTGCTTGTTACTTTGTGGTGAGCCTGACGCAGGCCTATGTTGGTCTCGGCGTCCGCCATTGTTGATTGGGACAAAGATTGTTCGAAACGAGATTTGATCAACTTGTAGAGTAGTGAGGAAAAGAAGAAGAACTGAAGTCCTGGAGCAGCGTTCGGGTTCTTTTTCTTTGTTCGAATAGGATGAAAGAGATAACCTCTGTGGATCAAGGGTCTGTCTCCGATTCCATCATTCTGATTTTTTCCTCATAAGAAGCTTTAGAAATCTGACGGACTTTTGCGGTCTTTGGGTCTGTGAGCGTATTCTGTCAACTTTGACCTGTATGAATCTGCCGGAGACATACACGAGGACCAGGATGGATTGCGTAGAAACCTGTATAGCTATGCTGTGGAGGATATAAAGGGTTTCCAGCCGCCTTTTGAAGTTTTGTCATATCGAGACAACTGATCCTTCCGTTAACTCAACACCAAGATGTGCATGTCATCCTCACTGAGCTACATCACAAACTTTTCCAACCGCCTCAGGGGCGGTTCCAGCCCCAACGTCACCGCCCAGAAGCACGATGCGGAAGTCAGCATGTCTCTTAGCGGAAGACGTAGCCCTCATACGGCAGGTTTGGCTCATTCCGGAACGCTAAATTCAAAGGACTCTAGGCAGTTATCAGCAAGCAGGGTAACAGGGGACGATCTACCGCCCGAACTAGCCACACAAATTCTTGAGTGTGTGGTAGCCCAGAAGGATGGCTACCCGTTGGCTCATCTTGCGGCAGTCTGCAAACTATGGAATCGGATACTAGAGCCTCATCTGTTTGCAGAGGTGACCTTCCGTCTGACGAATGCTAGCATTTTATCAGGTGATGTCACCCCTGACACCCTGGCTAGCACCATTCGAGGCTCGCGACTGCTATGTTTGAAAAAGTTGCGCCTTGTGATAGACGTGATAGACGTGGATGTATTGAACTTCACGACTATTGCCGATTACCCACGGCGTCGAATGAGACTTGGGGCTGACCTCGCCGATGTGATGGACGGTTTCTTCGAGACAATGGCTCGTTGGGGGCGTGACGCATCGTTCGACTTGGATATCCACGAGGAGCAATCATGCGGCCATCATCTCAATCATCTGGGGAGCAATCTCGCCCAGGGCACTCTGCGGACAGTTCACTGCGTCCGCTCCATCCGACATCTGGAATTCAATTGCGACAGATGTCGGTGTTGTTCCTATCGAGGACTCTTGTCATATCTATGCTCGGCCATGAAAGGATCAGATCACTTGAAAGAGATATCGTATGGGTACCAAGAGCGGGTTCGTCGCAACCGCTCGATACAATACGAGCGCTGGGACTTCCTGCCGCCTGCCGTGGAATCACTCACCGTTCGTGACATGGACGAGCAAGGATACTGGTGTCGTCCGTCGACAGTTTTCAGAACATCTCTTCTCAGCGCCAGGCATCAACTCAGGACCTTTTGCTGCTCAAATGCTATGGACGCAAGTCTTCTCAAGGGTCCACGATTGGTCTTATTAAGGTGGCCGTTTCTTCAACATCTTTCGATGACCTTTTTTGGTCTCGGACTGGAAGCAGACGAAAGTCTTTTCGACCCCCTGATGATAATGATGGCTGAAGTCGCTCGAGGAATGCCCAAGATTAAGCTACTTGAACTCTGGTTTACAGGACAAGATATGAGAGCACGAGATGCGGGCTACTTTTGCTACACCGTCGACGACAAGAAAGCTCATGCTGTGTGGAGTATGAATCGGGAGTTCAGGCTCTCTGACGCTCTCAATTGCGAATGGGACACCACGGCCAGACAACACACGTCGCGAGGTCTCACAACAGAGATCCGCAGGACAAATCTTGCCCCTGGCGATGTCACAGCAGCTCTGCCACCGGCTCGAGAGGCAGCAGATTTCTTCAGCGAGCGGTCTTACGCTGCAGATCCCTCTCAGAAGCAGAAGTTCGAAATGTCATACGGGCATCGCTTTGAGTATGGACGAGAGTATGAAATCTGGGGAGGTGACCAGTTTCATAGATGGGAAGAAGACGACAATTATCCATGGCCAGGAGACGAATCGGAGGACAATTAACCAATCGAACTCAAGTACACGCCTAGATGTAGACGAGAGTCATTTGGGTCTTTCCGAGAGGCCCGAAGCAACCGCAAGCGGGCTCTTTTGAACGGATCTGGCAATTTCGTACCGAACTAGCTTAAATCATTTGTATCAACTGACAGTGCGACTGAGTTTCACGTGGCTGAGTACGCTATTTAGTGCATGTCTCTCACCAGTGCAACGTATCGTGACTCGTAGTTTCTGACCCGCCTCTTAGAACTGACCATAGGTACGTCTATGTGTTGCGACTCAGGCTCCAAGCCTAGGTCGTTTTGTAATTTCCCCGGCCTAGGGTTGTACGGCGAAGGCTGATTGGTGCCATAAGCTTTAAAACCGGCCGGAGTCCGTCTGGACTCCGGATGAACAGTTTCAGATTGATGTTAAGCTGTAGATCTACCTAGTTTCGGACCATCATAAAGTCGCCGGTGGGTTGGTGCAATAGCCCGCCGGCAGACTGCGGACAGCTCCGTCAAAGGCACATCAGAGCAATTGAAGGCGACAATAAAAGGCAGAGCATGAGAACTTCAGTGACCTCAAACCGTTCATCTCATTCTCATCTCATCATCCTGTCGCTTACCACCTAAAGTTTTCTTATTCAATTACTATCGTTAACCTTCTTCCTATTCACGAAGATCAACATGCACGTCAAATCCATCGCTATTACCCTTCTGGCTTACGCCGCCGCAGCGTACGCGGCGTCGTGCAGCGGAGACTTCTGCGGCAGCGTCGACTGCAGGAAGCAACCGGGAGAACCTAGCTGCATCAACATTTCTAGCGGTTGCACATGTCTTCTGCCTTGAGAGCATATCATTTCCTATGGTAAGTGTTGCGCTGACTGTTTGCCTTATTTGAACTGACTTAAGCTCGTGCCCAGGACTGCCGCATTGAGGCTGGAAGCAATACCTCGTCGCAGTATTTAGAACTTAGAACAATCAACTACTTTAACAACATAGCGCCGCGCAACCCTATGCTGACGTGTATGGTGTGCTCATCAAAATTCCACAATCACAGTCTACTCCTATGTGGTTCCTTCTACGTAACTGGCGTCGTTCCCACCGTTCCTAGTGTCATCCATGGCAGAGATGTCGCTGAGTACGACATGCGGAATCCCGAAGTCCCTAATTTTAGATGACGGAGTACCGCTAAACGAATTAGATGATGAGCGCCAAACATCTGTTTTCCTTTGGATGGCTAAACGTGGCGATTCGATGCGCGTGTCCGAGGGCTCGGTGTGAGTCACCGGGCACGGGCTTTAAGCCTCCTCAACACAGGGCAGCTTACTTGGTGAGATGGTGAGATATAATGGATATCAGGATTCCCACAAAAGCCTAATGACAGTTTCTCTCGTTTTCTCTTGTGAATCATCGGATTACAGAGAGATAAATCACTTAATTGTGTAGTCATGGCGAATTTCAAACCCCGTCTTCTCTCAGAGTCCCAGTTACGGCGTCATGAAGAGTGTGCCGTCGAAAACGCCAAAATGGCCGACTGCTGGAGCGGCGAGCATGTGGTGTTTCTTACCTTCAACTTTTCGGAAGAATACAAATGTCGCCAGTACACGCTCATGCCATCACTCCAGCTGGATATCATGGCACCCGCCGACAAGCCCACCTGGCTCTCATCGGTCGGTGATGACAAGAAGCCTGTGCGACAACACTGTCGACGAACAATCCGAATGCTGGAAGGGACTAAGTGCAACAAGAAAGTGCGACCAGAGCCGTGGTATATGCGGGTTGACTCGAACCAGACCTTTGAGCTGTACAGCGATGATGCGATGAAGAAGGCGCAAGGGATTATTGATGAGCTGTCGGCGGATTATGGGGCTATGTGTGTTGTGACGCATGACATCCGACACACGACGAGGGCGCTAGAGATCTTCGATATGAAGTTGCCGGCGAAAGTCGTGCTGGTCGACTTGATCAAGGTGTTGGAACATCAGACTAGGGATGATGGGGTGCCGGAGGAGTTGGCGGCGTACACGGACGAGAACATTGCGGTGCGGAACGGGCGGTATGATCGCAAGGCCGGAGTGTCAGGTGGACGGCTCGGGATGCCGTATATTCGGTTGCTGGAGATTGTCGGGCCAGCCGCCGAGGGTCATCGGCGTGATTTCCAGAAGGCCGAAAAGGAGGATACAGCGTTGAAGAGGATCGCTGGTCGACTGAGGAATGGGTAGATATCCTATTATGTTAGCTAAATAGTATTAAGTTTTGGGCTTGATCGAGTCTATCACATTATGAAAGAGCTGCATCAGACTGTTCCTTAATGGCATGGCTTTGTCGGCTAAACGGATGAGTTGGATCTGGAGTGAGAGTACGTAAGTGAGTGAGATGGGAGAATTGTGAGTGAGAGAAGAATCCCCCGCTCAGTTGAAAACGCCAATGGACCGTGCGGCACTGTCATTTTTCGCTGCAGGAGCGACGCGTGGGGGTCCACTTTCCTCGTTCCAGTTGGCCGATTTTGTGTCTCCCCCATCATTCTTTCAGGGAAAGGACGGCCGAGATGTGTGGGGAAGGGGGGCCCTTTTTGGGGGAGCTCGCCCATTCCCCGCGTTGAGTCTTGACCCAGCCGCCTGAGGCGGAACTTTGCCAATCTCATCCCCAATTTCACCGATTTTCATCGACACATCTTCATCTTCGCGGCGCACCTCACCGTGTCCTCACCGATGCCGACTCCACCGTGTCCGACGTTGTCTACGCATTGATACGACGACAATTCCCAAGCGAAGGCTGCCTCAGCCACGACGAGCAACCCACTGCCGCCGACCATGTCCCCATAGCCACCGTTCATGGCGAGCCACCCTTCTCCAACCCAGCATGGCGTTGCTGGTAACTACAAACGCGCCAGTCGAAAGGGCGCACCTCGACGATTCGTGTGCGACCATCCGGGATGCGAGAAGCTGTATTCAAGGGCGGAGCATCTGCAGAGACACCAACTGAACCGTAAGAAGCTTTGAAGCCCATGCGCGGTCTCACCTGCGCGTCTTAGATGTGCCAAGGACACAACGATTGACGCGACTCGCAGACAACCCCAAAGAGATCTTCATTTGCGACGTGCCGGGATGCGACCAAAAGTTCGTTCGAGCTGACTTATTGAGCCGACACAAGAAGCGACATTCATCTTCGTATATACCCCGTAACCGCGCACCAAGTTTCAGCACTTCTGCTGCCTCTAACGGCCTGTCTGGCGTCGCCGTGTCGTCGCCAACGGCTGCTGTCCCCGCCCGACCGGTATTCCCTCAGCCAGTCCAGCCATCGTCGTCGGCCGGCCCGCACGATGCGGCCATCCTGCTGACTCCCGACTCTAACGCCACCCCAACGCCTACAACGGGCGCACCTAATGCATCATTAACAGCCAGAGTTGGCCAACCATCAACATGGCCATCAATAGACGACATCTCCGTCAACATGATGCGCCCGAAATCCGATCTATTCGGCCGGGATCAGCCGCCGATACCCGCAGAATCATCAATAATGCCGTCTTTCAATGCAATGGACTTTCAATCGGACGAAGCACTATCCCGAGAGAACTTTGCCGTCTGGTTGTTCGATCCTCAAGCAAGTTTCAGCGACTTCAATGGCGTCGCAAACCTCCCTTTCCTCGAGGGAGGCTTGGAATCGACCTTCAACAACAATATCCACTATGACTATGAGTCTTTGACCAGCCGTTCACAGCTAGACCCGACACCGCCAAGGCAAGCAGATGTCAGCGATGAACTCATTGGTGAACACCGACGCCAAGAAGTTTTGAGATGGCTGCAGGTCTTTCGTCAGAAGCAACCGAAATACGAGCACCGCATTATCAACTTGGTGCAAGAAAGTGGTGGAGATCTGCCCGCACTAAACCTCGACATGATGCGCGACTGTTTACAAGAGTACTGGAAGAACGTTTCGCCAAGGCTACCCATCGTCCATCAACCGACATTTGCAGCAAATCGATGTTCCATCTTCCTACTCATGGTCATGATTGCGTTAGGAGCTGCATCTTTGAGCAGCAGAGACTCGACGGGAAACCTGGAGCAATACGGAGGGTTCGCCGATGTCGTCATATCCAGTGTTCGTTGGGAGATTCTCACAGCAGAAGAGGCATCACCACCGGTCGGTCTGGCAATTGCGCAATCACTGCTACTCCTGGAGTTCTACGAGAAGATGTTCTCGTCAAGGCGATTCCATGAGCGAGCTCACATCTATCACTCCGCCACCTTGACCCTCCTCAGGAGAGGTAGTCCTCTTATTGGAAGAGCGGGGAGTGAATCGCCACCGGAAGAACAGGCCCCCACCTCCAACGATGCAGCATCATTGGATTCTAGGACGTGGTGGGTGCGATGGGCTGAGTCCGAGGCGATGCATCGGGTCGTGTTTGCGGCTTTCATGTTGGACATTATCCATGCAGCCATGTTTGGCCACACAGCAGACATGGCACCCCATGAGATCCGACTTCCTCTGCCTTGTGATGATGCTCTTTGGACAGCTGCCACTCCTGACGTATTCCGCCAGCTCGATGGCAACTACCGCATGTACGGCATCAAACAGGTTTCCTTCCTCGATGGACTGAAGAGCGCTCTACATGGCCAGGAGGTTAAGACACATACCTTCGGGCGGATGATCATCATGTCAGGCCTGCTGAGCGTTGGGTGGCACCTGTCCCATCGTGAATCCCACCTCAAGTGGCTTGACCTGCGTACACCGAGTACTGAGACGCACGACGGCTGGAAAAAGATCTTGCTGAGGGCTTTCGACGAATGGAAGGAGAGCTTCGACAAGGCCGTCGGTGCGAACGACACACCTGAAGCACCAGGTCAACCATCGAGCCCCAATGGTCCGATTCACTCAGCCGCTGCACTCTATCACTTAGCATACATCAGCCTTCACGTTGACATTGTCGACTGCCAGGTATACGCCGGTGCCAAGCGTTTGGTTGGACGTAAGGTTTCCACACGAGATCATTCAAATGCCGTTGCGCGGATGAGGACCTGGTCCAACGCAGCCTCAACACGGCAGGCCGTCCTCCACTCTTTCAAACTGCTCTACCGCGTCCTCGTGGACCAGAGAGGACCTAAACGACGAACGAGTAGTTTTGGCTCACTCCCTGAACCGGTTTCAGTCTTCTACTCATGCCGCACAGAGCCCGATCCACATCGGCCGTGGATCATGTACTATGCGGCGTTGACGATCTGGTCATTTGTGCAAGCACTTGGCATCCCAAATAAGAACGCCCCACCTGGACGGTACAGCGAGATCGCCAGGTACCTAGCCCACTTTGCCACCCTGGACGAGTTGAACGATGAATCAGCGATGGACCTGAATGAGAGACTGCCAGAACTCCTCGACTTGTTGAAGACGAGCCTCGAGCAGTCCCATTCGGAGTTGCTGCGGGAAGCTAGTGACCGATTGAAGCTCTGCCGAGAAATGCTGCGGTAGTTCACGCCAACAAGTTACTTATGCACAGGAAGTCGGTTGATGACGCACGCGATATGTACTTATTGATCACATCGTCTTGTTTGTGTGGCAAACCTTTTCATTGGTGGGGGACCTTGCGGGACGAACTTTACGTGATTACTGCGGCGGGGCTTACCCATACTTGAGAACCTCACTGGTTGCTTATATCTCGGGACTGGGTGGCCATGGAAGAGCATAAAAATTCGGGAGTTGGCTTCATCAATAATACCCTACATAGTTCAAAACAATATGATAAAGGAGTCTTTGCTCACCTCTTTTATCGAACAAGCGGAGAGCATCTGGTAATGACAAGAGACGCCTTCAACTGTCTATAGCCGGGTCAGCTCTGCGACTAAGTGTCCAAACTTAACCTTCTGATTGTTATGTACGTCGAGGCGCGATTCTGTCATGGTCTCAGGGGCTTCATCATGAAAAGTGCATATTCATCCCATGGATTTCATGGTTCAGTTCAACAGCTGAGTGTCACTGTAGACTGCATGGAAGTTGAGTGTTGCTATCTGGGCGTGTGCATGGTATAGACGATAATAGGGACAACGACAACGAGGGACGACAACCAGGGACGACAACGAGGGACGACAACGAGGGACGACAACGAGGGACAACGAGGAGAACAATAGCGAAAACAACAATAGTAACAATAATGACAATAATAACGACGATTCCGGGTCATGAACTAGAGTTTTCAGACACCTCTCTGAGCTCGAGCTTACTCAATACCCACTTCCTTCCCATTCCCATTCGTTACCTCCTTTTTTCTTGTCAACTTCATTCTCATCATGGCGCCGTCTGAATCTGCGCACGCGATTGTCAGATACCGCAAACACACTCCGTCCCCGGAAGAGGGGTGCTTCTGCACCGGATACAGCACAATCTACAAGGCTAAATGGGACGAAAACAAGGAAAAATGCATCATCTATCAACTACCACCCGAGATTCTTCTCTCTGTTATGAAATGTCTGGATGCGCCTAGCATGTACATGGCACGGCAGGCATGCTCTCTGATGCGGTCTTTTTTCAACGACTTCTCCTTCAGATATTTTCATTACGTGCTCAGAGACAAGCAAGACCACATCGTACCCGGAGCCCCCCTTGGTTTCCAACATTGTGTGCTCGTTGAGCACAGATCGAATATCATCAAACTTTTGCAATCTGACGAGAAATGTCGGCGCCGCCACGTATCCATAGTCTCCGAGACCTGTGGCCGGCCGGGCATCTCCCACCGTGGCGATGCGCGTCAGGTCGTCTTTCGAAGCGACGAGTGCTGGGACGTCTTGGGGATGAGAGGAGGAGAGGAACAGCCGACTATATATCAGAGATGGCCGCCGATGAAAAATGAATGGACGATCAAGGTCGCGACTTTGACGAAGGGACAGATCGTAACCATGGACCTGCTTCGACAGGGCCTGAGGAGGATCGACAGCTTGCTGTGCCCGCACACTCGGTCGCCACAGGAGATCCTGATGAAGCCGTTTTGCAGGCGCCGTTGCGTGTGCTTCCGCGAGCCGACGGGTGCGGTGCAGCGGTGCTACGGGCACCCACGCCCACGTCACAAAACCGACTGCTGCGCCTGCCTGCAGGTGCTATCCGAAGACGATGCTGCTGTTGGAATGTTCATGGCTAATAGCACGGCGTCGCATGCTGTTCGGTGTGCCAGGTGCAACATTCATTATGACTGGACTTTGGATGGGGGTAGGATCATTCTGAGCGTGAAGGGACCTGTCGAGTGGTTTCCCGCCATGCCGTGCTCAGGGCATTGGTGGAGTTCTGTGTGCTGGGGAATGTTTCGTGCCAGGAGTTTTTGGCGAACCCTGATTCTTTTTTCGTTGTTGTTCTATGTTTTGACGTCAGATCGCTCAAGGGGGCATACGTCGTGTAGGGCCACACCTACGTCGTGGAGGGCAACGCCAACATATCTGAACTAAAAGTATTTTACACTATTACCACCCCTCAAATCAGGCGTTATCTAGTCTCGCCTCCGGTACGTGGTATTTCTAGGAGACCGCCTAATTTCCCTGTGCCTGTGCGGCTATATTTCCTGCGTTTTTAACTGCCCATACCTACCTTCTCAAAGACGATGGTAGCGACGGCGACGGCGACGATTACGACGACGACGATAATAACAACGACGATAATGATAATGATAATTGACAATAACGATAGTAACAATAGTAGCGACGGCGACAATAGAAGCGACGACGACAACGGTGAGGTAGAGTATAGCTACAGGAAAAGTAGTCGCTCTACCACAGGCAAAATAGGCGGCCTCATTTCGAGGCTCGGAAGCCGCCCACGCTACAGCGGACATCCCCTGTTCCCGTCATACGTCTCCCGAAACGCCGGGGTTGCGGAGGTCTAGGCCCCACTGATGCCGGGGCCGGCGTTATCGCAGACACCGGGGTAGGGGGCATTGTCGTTCGACCACGGCGAGTTGAAGTTTGACGGTTGAACAGGGGTGCTTAGAATTCATTCGTACAGACATGGCGAAATAATGCTCGTGCCATTAAGTTAAACAATTACTATTCTTCCTTCTTCCGTTCCAACTTTGAGTATTCTTTCGATAGTTCGGCCTCGACGTTTCTGTGTTCTCCGGACTCTATTTGCACGCTGGTCAATATATCCAAGTCTAACTTCACCACATCCAAGATATCTAATACTGCAATATCAAGAGTCACTTCGGGGCCTGCCCGTCTGAGAAAAGCGGAGGACGACGGTATCCGGGACACTTGGATGATAACGCGCGACGGATCCTCTGGAACCCCACTTCCCTCGGCCGGACAGACGAAGCGCGCAGAGACGATTGGTTCCCGACATGCAGGGACGGAGAATACGACGTTGCTAGCGACGAAATAGCGAATCCAGAACTCGAGATCCTCCATGGGTTCCGGTCGTTGGAGAACCAGAGTCTTCAGCGAGGATCCTTGCTGAGGCGCGGGAAAAAAAATAATGGGGTGGTGTTTTGCTACAAATCCCACCCCGCCGCGAATCTGTCAAGAAAGAACACTCAACTCCGACAACCCGCGCGCCCGCCACAGACGACACGATTAGGAGAATCGTCGTGATTTACATTTGATTATTTTTTGTGAAAAATGGCCGAGGAGTCTGAGACGGGACAGGTCGCTGCACCTGCGCCCGCCGCAGCCCCGCCAGCGCCGCGACCAGAGCCGGCGGAAGCGGTCGAGATCGCCGACGAGGCATATGTCAGTCCCCGCTGCGACCCCGTCGTACCGGCCCCTTGGGAACAGCAGATCGCTGACAATACCAGGCTACGGATGGCACGTCGTCCATGGACGAAAGAATGTGCGATCCTTTTTACTTTCTCCCTCTGATCGCCTTCTCATCATGCTAAATCTATCAGCTCATCCTATACTGCGTCACTCACGTCCAGCGTCGTCGACTATCCCATCGAGTATGGTCGCCGCTACCATGCTTATCGTCCCGGATGTATGTGCACTTGATTCTGTCGCTTAGCTGTCAGCTTCTGCTTGAAGACCGTAGAGATGGTGGTTTTGCTGACACCCTCCCTCCACGTAAATAGCTTACAAGTTCCCCAACGACGAGGTATGACTTTCACCGAAGAGGTAAATAATTCATGCGAATATGCCGCTGATTTTCGATGCCCGCAGTTCGAGATGGACAGACTCGACCTCGCGCACGCGATGATGGTCAAGGCGATGGGCAGCGTTCTCTTCCGCGCCCCGCTCAAGAAGGAAAAGGTTCATCGTATCCTCGACATCGGAACGGGCACTGGAATCTGTAAGTCTAAGTGCAAACTGATTTCCGTCCGAGAGGGTACACATGCTCATCGCACAATACGTCAGGGGCTGTCGAGATGGGAGACATTTTCGAGAATGCCGAGGTAATTCGCACCCCGTCGTCACTCACCGATGAGACACGAGACTCAAGCAATGGCAGGTTCTTGGTATTGATTTGAGCGCTATCACGCCCGAATGGCACCCCCCAAACGTCAAGTTCGAGATCGACGACATCGAGGAGTCCTGGGTCGGCCACAAGAAGTACGACTTCATCTTCTGCCGGTACATGGGCGCCTCGATCAAAGACTGGCCGAACTTGATGAAGAATATTTACGAGTGAGTAACTATGAGTAACACTCATACCTTATTCACCCCACAACAGCGGAAACAAAACACTAATAACAACTTTAGCAACCTCGCCCCAGGCGGATGGGTCGAGTTCCAAGACGTCAACACCACCTTCTACTCCCAGGACGACACCTACTCCTCGGAAACCGCGACGGCCAAGTGGATGAACGGCTTCATGGAGGCCTGCTCCGCGACGGGCCGCGACCCCAGCGTCGGGCCGAAGCTCGAGGGCTGGGTGCGCGACGCGCAGTTCGCCAACGTCGTCGCGGACCGCATCCGCGCGCCGCTCGGGCCCTGGCCCAAGGACAAGTGGTACAGCGAGCTCGGCATGATGAACCTGATCCTGACGCTCAACGGGCTGGAGGCGCTGTCGGTGAAGCTGTTTTCGGAGATGCTGGGCAAGACGCAGACGGAGATTGCGGTGCAGCTGGCGCTTGTGCGCAAGGAGCTGAAGAGCAACTCCTTCCATGCAATGTTTGATATGTAAGTTGTGTTGGTGATGATTCTTGAGGACGTTGCTGATTTTGATTTAGTCATGTTGTTTATGGCCAGAAGCCGACTCAACCTTAGCAATAGGGGGCATGTATTCATTCTGCGAAGGAGCTTATTACAGCATTACAAAGTTTGCGATTAATCTCGAAACGTATTACTGATTAAAGCCAGACAACGAACATAATAAAATGTGTGGTAAAAGCTGATATCAAGCTAACCTATCAATGACATCCTCCATGCTTTAATACCAGCTCAGTTTCCACCATACGTCTGCAGCCAAAACCCAAGGAAAGCATAACCCCCGGCGCAGCGCACATTGGAGTTGTTCGGGATCATGTACACAAACCCGCCCTGGTTCGGGCAGTACCCAAAGCCGTAGGTGACGGGGTTCCCGCTAGGCGAACCACTCGACTGGCAGTTGCCGTAGTAAGCGCCGTTCGTGCGGCCGGTGTAGGTGCATGTGATGGGGTACCCTCCGCCGCCCTGCTCGGCACTGAACACCCTGTCGTTGGCCGTCGCGGGGTCCGGGAGGTAGAAGTCCATGAGTAGCTTGGACGGGCTGTTGTAGTTGCGCAGCAGACCGGCGTTGTCGACGTAAAAGGGTGTGGCGACCGAGGCGTCGCGGACCAGGCGGAGGGCGCCGTCGCTGTCGGAAGTGACGTAGAGGCTCCTGTCGCCACTGCCTTGCAGGATGAAGGGTGTAGGCGTGTTCGTGGGCGTATAGGCCGCCAGGACGGTGCTGGTGGTCGTTACGGTTGTGGTTGCGGCGGGAAGGGTGGTCGTTGCGGCGGTGATGCCGTTGCAGGAGCAGGCGGAGGAGTAGCGCGCCGTGGGGCCAAGGGTGCCGATGGTGGACTGGCAGGCGGTCTGAATGTAAGACGGCATGCTGCTCGGCTTGTTCTGCGCGGGCGTGCAGGAGGAAGCGGAGGTGGTGACGGCCTGGCGGGCTTCGATCTCCTCGCGCCTGAGCTTGCGGAGCCCCGGGTAGGGGTTGCTCAGGGTGGTGGTGAAGGAGGTGACGGTCGCGGTCTCGGTGACGGTGGAGGGGCAGGGCGTCTGGGTGATTTGCATGAAGGAGGAGCAGTCTGCGGAGGCGGAGGCTGGGCCTGGCTTCGAGCCGACGAGTGCACGGAAGCAGTTGTCGCGGGCGCAGGTTGCCTGACGGCCGAGAAGCTCGTCCATGGGAGAGGCGGCTACATGGCTGGCGATGATGCCGCTGACAAGAGCGTTGAGGAGAGTGGACTTCATGATGGTCAAGACTTTCTGAGGTGAGAAACAAGAGAAGGATAGAGTCTCTGGTGTTTTGGGGAGGTCCTTTTGTTCTGACTGTTGAGAGAGTGAGGACCAATGTGATTCCTCCTCTGGGTGGGATGACTTTATAGACGGTTATCGGGCATGGAATCGAAGCAACAGAGCCCAATTTGAATACGATATCACCAGACGTGGACGGAGATGGTTCAGCTGACAGGAAGAGAGGTTCACCAAGCCTATCCGTCTTGGACATAGGGTTTCCCAGCTGAACATCGTGAAAGCTAAAGAAGCCCCATCACCTCGCTTCGCTGAATCTCATGCCTCGCGTAAATCCATCATCGTGTAACTCTCCATTCGGCGGTTCCAGAAGCATGCAAAGAAAAGATAGTCATGGTGAAGTGGAGTTGCTGAGCTGCAGACGTCTCGCCAAGCCCAAGTTCCTCTAAACCGCTTTCCAACACAAGCCTTGTATCTTCCCAATTAGACATGCCCATAGCTGAAAAGAGTAATGGGAAAAAGCATGTTTTGAGACCGAATCCCGTAGCTGAATTGAATTGCATGGGTAGGTCAGCAGACAGGGGCACCTCACCTCCTCCGCATTCCAGGCTCTGTCCAAACCCACTTTGCCATGTGTACCACCGGGGCAGACGGGACCCCGGACACGGTCTGGCCGCCATTTCGAACGGTTGAGGCAGAGCGGGCCGCATGCTTTTTGACAGGCGTGGCGCTCGGTACCTAACTTCTCCGGCACTAGGTCACTCGTGCAGCTGTGTAATAGTGTGGGCGCTATGCCGTTAGTCTCCGACTAGCTGGCTTCGGTGGTGGGCTGAGTGCCGGGGGATCAAAAACTCCAACGAGTCCTTCTCCCGAATCGGAGTTGTCTATACTGTAATCATCCAAATTGGGATATCAACGCGGGAGAGAAATACCTTCCTGAGGGCAATTCGTACCGTTTACCTTCGCGCAAAAGACATGCTTTGCTCAGATATGGACGTTGTGTTAAGTCACTTCGTACTTCATTGGTGCCCCGAATAGCTTTGCACCAAGTACATTCTCAGCGCGTCGTGTCTTGAATCCTGGCGAGGTTATCATTCAAGCCCAACGACACATCACATGGTCAAAGTCAGCGAGGAGACTTCCTCGAGATCGGATTCGCCGTCTCGGAGCATCGTCTCCTTCCAGTTTAGAATCTCTATTCAGGCAACCTACGGCTGTCTCAGGCCCTTCTTTCATATTAGTCGTTGGAAAGGGTCTTTCCCACCATGCCTCCACGGAAAGCTTCTCAAGTTCTGCCGATGAAAGCAACACATCCATGGTCATCCAGCACCAAAATGCAACTCGTTGGAGAATTCCCATTAGTTCAGCTCGCTAAGCTCCTTCCTCGGCCACGCACTGTGAGTCGGCGGCACAAGTGTCTTATCCCACGCCCACTTCTTGGCCAGCTTATCCTCCAGAGTCCCCTGGAGCATCTGCACCACATACTTGCCGAGTACGGGCAGAAACTTCCACCCGTGGAATGAGCCAATTGTCGCCACGTACAGGTTCTTGCTCCCGGAGTGCGGCGAGATGATGAAGTCCTCGCTGGGCGAGACCGCCTCCCTGATTGCAAACATAACAAGTCAGCATCTTGATCACCCGCAGCATCACGCTTTGGACAAGTCTTACCAGCAAATGCGGTAGCTCTCCACCTTCCAGTCGTCGCTCAGCTTGCCGTAGATGCTCTTCCCGGCAAAGTCGACATCGTCTCTGAGAGACTTCGGGACGTCGAGCTGGGCGTAGTCGGGCCCAGATGGCGGCCTGGAGATTTGCGACCCGTTCTCGTGCGGTAGCGTGTTCCTGAAGATGATCTGCCCCCAGAACTTGAGCGTCTTATCGCCCGAGTGAGGGACGCTGCCGTTGCTCGCACCTGTCGTGAACCATCGTCAGTCACACAGAATCCCAAACATCATCCTGCCAAAACTCACCGCGATCAGGCGGCACCATCGAAATCCCAACCGGGCCCCCGTAAAGCTTCTCATCCTCCACAGGCGCAAACCCTTCCGTCACAGCCGCAGCCACAAACCTCTCCCCAGCCAGCACCTCCGCCCTCCCGCTATCAGCAAGCAACTGCGCCGTATACGCCCCCGTGCTCAACACCACCTTGCCCGCCGTGATCCTCTCCCCTTCCGCAGTAACAACCCCCGTCGCCGCCCCCTCGGCATCAAACTCCAACCTTGCAACCTCCGCCTGGACATACCGCACCCTCAACCTCACCGCCTCCGCAATCGTCGCCTCAAGCGCCTCCTTCGCCTCCCCCCATCCACTCTTCCGATTCACAAACACCTCCCTCACGCCCGTGAAATCCCCGCCCTCAAACACGCCTCCAAACTCCTTCCGCGCCTGCTCCACACTCAGCGCCTCCAAGCCTGACTCCACGCCCAGGATCTTGTAATTCTCCCGCACGACCTGCGAAAAGTCCGACGGCGAGACCCAGCTGGCGCCGCTCTCGTGGTAGAACGGCGCCCACAGCGGGTCGGACGCCCAGAGCTCCTTGGCCTCGAGCGCGAGCCGCATGTACTCGATGTCGGCGTAGTCGGCGCGCACGACCTTGTTCCAGTCCCAGGAGGCGGCGACGCGGATGGGCGCGGCGGCGGCGTTGCGGTCGACGAGGGTGATGCGCGCGCGGGGCGAGACGCGGATGAGGTGGAGCGCGGTTGAGGCGCCGAAGACGCCTGCGCCGAGGATGAGGTAGTCTGATGCCTCGGCCATTGTCGTGAGAAGTTGGAAAGAAGCAAAAGGGTAAGTGTTGCTGAGTCCCAGCGGATCAGTTGTATATGAAGAGAGTGAGTTTTGTCAGTTTGGTGTTTGTGATATGATGAGATAACGTCGTCTTCGATGTTGCCCGCGGGGCCGCTCGAGGTTCCCCATCTTATCATGTGACGTCATGTGATGAGATGGGCACGCAATCAGACGGTGCATGTTATCCATTATTCCCGCGATCACAGAGTGATAATGCAAGTGGAGGACAATATCGCGATTCGTGCAGATAAACAGTTGGTGATACTACTTGTACTCTACCACGTAGAAACGCCGAGCTATGCAGACTAAATCAACATGACTAGATCAAATCGTGCTAAAAATGACAATGGAATGATGACATGCTTCGTTCGCTCTCAAAATGCAGAAATCAAAAACACGGCTCGTACATCTGTATCAAAGTGGCCCATGTCATCTGTACATAAATAAAACAATCGAGCTTGCAGGACCTCACTTTGAGCCGCCACTCAGAACCCACTTCTCCACCAAGGCCCAGAGCTCAGCGCCGCTGCCCTCGTTCGGCCCAGCGACGGCCCGATCGCTCTCGGCCAGCAGCTCCTTGATCTCCTCCCTGTCGGGCACCGAGTAGCTCGGCGGCTTCGTGGTCTCGCTCTCCTGGATCGCGAGCTTGACCCACGGCTCGAGGTACGGCTTCGCGGCCTCGGGGATGTCCTGCTTCATCGCCCACGCCATGGCCTGCGCGGCCTGCAGCAGGTGGACGGTCATGCGGACGACGCGCGCGGTGAGGCCGCCCATCATGCAGAGGCGGGTGAAGAGGTCGTTGGTGGCGGCGTGGCCGTCGTTGAGGAAGGGAATGAGGGCCTGCATCGTGACGAAGAGCTGGCGAGTGGTGTAAGAGTTGACAGTGTACTTTTGGAGGTAGGCCTCGGCGAGGGTGGTGTCGGAGAGGCAGTGCTGGAGGGTGAGGGATTTGACGGTGGTGGCCGTGTCTGTGAATGGGGTGTCGAATTTGGTAGAGGGGTGGAGGGAGGTTAGGAGGACGTAGGCGATTTCGTTTTCGTGCATCCTGGGTGCGTGGTCAGCTGTGAATGATATGAGATAGGTACGAGAGCGGCTCACCTGAGGAAGGCAGTGGAGGGAGTGAAGTTGAACTCCATGCGAAATCGCTTAGGAAGATCCGCCCTGAACTGTTGCAGCTTGCAATACAGGCTCTTCCTCCGTTTCAGATCTTCCGCACTGCCTTTGATGTTATCTCCTGATGTTATGTATTGCATGATTTCATACTGAAGGCATGCAATATTGCTGTTGATGGTGGCTATGCCGGGTACCAGGGGGATCTGTGTTGTCGATCCCAAATATGGCCGTCCCAGCACGTCCAGATTGCCTCTGTGCTCGAGTGCATCCGCTCCATTGTTGTCGAATAGTTTGGGTATAGGTGGAGGCGGTATATATGATACTTGGTGGTAAAAGTATGAAATGCGACTGCTTGTGGTTAGAGGGATCCCCGATGAGAGAGCAGAGGAACAAAGTCGGCCTACCTTTCCATGAAGAAAATCGCCCAGACTGCCTTTGATATAGCAAGTCTCTCGCTAGCTTCCTGGGGATCGTCCTCATTCAGTTGAGAAAACCTCCTCTCTGGTCTGAAGCGCTTATACCGCTCCCACGCCATGTAGCGATACATCTTCGCCGTCGGCTCATCGCCGGCAATGCTGGCTGACCAGTCAATGAGCACAAGCGCGATGATGGTCGGCAGCGTCGCGCGGCCCTGACTCTTCTCGACTAGCTGCATGACTTCGTCTCTGAACCGCTTTGCCAAGTCTTGCCCCGTAATGGCGCCAAACTGCTTGGCTCGTTCTACAAACGGCTTGAAAAAGCACATCGTCAGTCCCGCCATAATAATAATAATACCGCCGCACTGGATCTCGAGCAGTGGGCACACTTACACTTCGCAGCGCGCATATGGCGTTGACGAGGATAGGGGAGCAGTACTTTGCCTTCTTGACGTTGGCGGCCCGCATGTCGGCGACAAACAGGTCGCGGTCGACGGCGGGGAAGGCGCTGGCGTTCTCCCAGCTGAAGAAGTCGGTAATGAGCTCAGATACGAGCCCGTCGTCTGCGATGGCTGTCCAGGGTTTCGCGGGGACGCGGATCAGACTATTTTCCATGGCCTTGTCGTTGAGCTTGGCTAACCTTGAATCGCTCACGCGCTCGTTGGCGGCGGGCGAGGGGAGCAGGATCTCGGCCTGGCGGATGGACTCGAGGACCTTGAGCGGGTCCCCGGAGACGCGGATGCGGCGGAAGATCTCCTGGGCCTCGTCCTCGGTCTTGCTGCAGACCATGCGGAAGAGGTCGCGGTACTGGGCGTTCTCGTTCTCGAGGACGTTGGCCTTGCGCTTGAGGGCGAGACTGACCGTCTCGCCCTGGTTCGCCTCATAGTGGCACTCGACGTTGCGTTTGGTGCAGTGCTGGCATTTCGGCCTGCTGCCGTCGCACTGGGATGAAGTGTCAATATTCGAGTCTTGGGTGGTGGTGGATGAGGCTCTCTCACCTTGGCCTTTCTGCGCCGACAGTTGTCGCAGGCGACGGCAATGACCTGCCTCTTTGACCCCGAAGTACCCGACCGAGGCTTGGCTTCGCCGGATGACTCGGTACTCGGACTCCTTGCCTCACTACTATCGGACCCCTTCCTCGGAGGCTCAATCGGGAAGCCGTCTGGGCCGTGAGCGGAGTGCGAGTGTGTTATTGTCGTTGCCGTTGCCGTTGTTTGCGGCGCCGGCACGATCCCGGCCTGCGTGGTCGTGGCACCTGGAGCAGGCAGGATCACACGGCGACGTTTGGAAGGGAGCGACATTACAACCGCGAGAGGGACTTTCGTCGCGCAAAGCCTCGCTATTTCTTCCGTATGAATCAGAACGAGCGTGATGACGGGTGAGAAGTGACGGGGACGTGAATCGAGCGAAGGGGGAAAATTGGCTTCCAAGGTTCGCAAAGTGAGCCCGAGCCCGGTGGTTGTTCGAGTTTACAGTAACAGTAACAGTAACAGCGCTGAATCTCGATCACTGATCAGTGGGACTGCCCCCTGGGACGCTGGAAACCGCTATGGGTGGGTCTGTCGGAGCAATGCTCCTATTGGCTGCGGCGCTGGCTCCGACCAATAGGAGGCCGTCGGAGCACGCTCCTACACTCTTATGACGCCCCTCTGCCGCCCGCCGCCAGGGCAAGGGCACCTAAAAGTAAATCCAATGGGACAGGGGATGCCCAAGATGGGGCCGGAGGGCGACGTGCAAGTCCACGATCTGATGAGAGAATAATCAGAAAATAAACAAGTATGTTCAACCGATCATGTGGACGCATGTGTCTGGTCAAAATCACGTTGGGCACCTTGAGCATTCTTCAGTTCAGATGCACCCAAAGTTGGGGCACTGTCTCCCTTCATTGGCTAGTTGGTGCGTGTGTGGCTGTCAAGTGTCATGATTCTCCGGGGCCCAGGGGTAAAAGTCTAGACCAAGTCTGGAAGGACCGGTCAGAAGCCTGCCCACTCCCCTTTTGCCTTGTGTCCCAATCATCATTGACGCCTAACTTCATCGGCTATGTCTGGGCCAAGGAAAGGGGGCGTCGGAAGAGTGCACTTGGCTACGCGCGTGGCATGCATGTCTTGCCGTGTGCCGTGTTCCACACACACGCGTGCTTCTTTGAGAGACTGACGTAACTCCACCAAAGGCATCCAGCTCGTCTGGGGTTTGATAGGCTTCAGTGAGTAGACTTACAACTGTCTCGGGAGTTTGCGGCACTGTGTCAGGTTGTCTTGCGTTTGGTGCACTCACAAATGTCTTCATTCTCTGACAATGTTGATACAGCATGCAACACGTTCTCAAGTAAATCATACACTGGGTTTGTTGTTGGAAGCAATGACCCCCACTATCTCTTTCAGGCTGACAATTCAGGTGGACATTTAAGGTTGCCCCAGATTCCTCATGAGATCTCTTATTCAGAAGAGATGATATCATCTTATTACGAGCCTTTTCCTAACCCTTGGAATCCGAGGAAACAAGCTCTTAATACGTTCTCGATGGAAAACCATGTTAACGGTGTAATCCCCGTAATCATCAGAATCAGCCTCTGAGGAGCTCACGGTGTCTGTCAAATCGCTTCCGTCATCCAAATTATCAGTGTCTTCGCTTTGTGGCACCTGTACCTCGACTTCCTGGCCGCCGGTCGTTGTGCCGGGACTTTGTATTTCACCTCTTTCCAAGACATCTTCCTCGGGGGCTTGGTAACTTTCCTCCCGCCTCTGGGGCATCTTCTCTAACCGAAGCTCTTTGATGTGACCAATTCGTTCATAGACCTCTTCGTTTGGCTTCTCGGGGTCGTCAACCCTCATGAGCGTGATGATGAACGGCTGGACCGCGCACTCATAGTCTTCAGGCGAGTAAAACACAACGATGGCCTCCCACCCATCTTTGGCCATCATGAGATCATGAATCGGCTTTTGATCTTTGTCATCGGGCAGAGTCTCTAGGCCAATCTTTCCCGTCAGGTGGTATTTGTAATCGCCAACGTCTATCGTAACCCTCCCTTCGTCAGGATGGAACTTCAAGTCGCTGCGAACTGACCATGCTTGCAAGTGTAGGTAACGAGAGAGTTGAACGGAGGAATTCTGCGACATGTACTCTGACAAAGATACAATCTGACCGTCGCAATATTCGAGTCGAGCGTCGATTTCCGGGTCTGGTATCAACACATTGTTCGACGTACGGTCAGGCACATTCAGGAACCCAACATTGGCCCTACAGGAAGACCAAGACCATGTAGGAAACCCATGCCGTCTTCGAAGATCGGGGCTTGCCGAATACCATGCTAAGCTGAATCCAAAGACGGCATCTTCAGAAGCGAAAGTGACGTGACTCAATGGAACAGGAGACGAGGCATCTAACACATTCAGGTTGGCCGCAAATGGCATTCCCCACGCATGAAAAGCGGTGTCCTTGGACTTATCCTTATAGTCATTGAGAGTGGCGGTGATGGCGTTGAGTGCGTCACTTTCGAACGTGAGATCTCGCTTTGAGTAATGTGAGATGTGCTCCCACGCAGAACGATTGCGGACACCAAAAAGACGCTGTGAAGATGTGTTGACTTCCGACGGATGGGTAAGACTTTCGCACTTCTGGCTCTCTGCACATACGAATGTGACCTGGTGGGTGTCGAAGATGAGCTGTCTGACTGAGAACACACCCTCTTGGTATCTTTGATAGAGTTAGATTCAATCTTGGCAGCATTTCAGCGGTACAGAAGTATGGAGTGCAAAACTTACGTCCACGCTCTAGTGTTCCACTTGATACTCTTTGAAGAGTGTGTGAAGGGCTCAAAAGCGGAGACCAGCAGACGTCCTCCAACGTTTGCATGAGCCTGTGTTTGCCGCCTTCTTATCGAGACACCCGGCAGTCCAAAGGCTGAATCACTCCCCGCGGCCGCGATTATGGTGAAAATAGCCTGCCGGTAGATGACATGCATCTTGGATAAATGACCGCTGAGGATTTCGCAGTCATCTTGCTTGATGCAATATCTAGGTAAGCTGTCAGCATCCAATCTTGTATCCCACCAAAATTGAGCCTCTGGCTTACCTATCAACCCAGAGATACTCGAGACCCATTTCCCTCACTGCAGCCATCGCATCTTCGATTACCAATGGCATGCTGGGTAGATCACCCGAAGGCTCCAGTGATGCCTGGAAGTCGTTCGATTTATCTGGCTGGCCCCAGACATAGCTCAGCGCCACGTATGACGTCTGAGGTGTCGCAGGCTCAAGACTCCTAGTGATGCAATTGATCAAACAAAACCCGGCTATGCTGAGTTCCTCTTTAGCTGACCGGCAAGCCTCGTGAGAGTCTTCACAGGTTCGGACGAAGGATCGCAGCAACGTCCAGTCGATAGTGGGTGGCACGAGCCGGCCTGCCCCCGTCTTTGGTTCAGAGCTTGACACTGGGTAAATACTTCCCAAATAACTTGCAACGCCACTCTTTTCATCTTTCAATCTCCCAACCTTCAGAGCAATGAAGCCTTCATCGGGTATGTCCATGTCGGCCGTCGTCGGGGGGCAGCGGTCGTTGGCTGCGGTGGCGGCAACGTTGGCATTGCTGACATCGGATTTGAGAAACAGCTCCTCATTGTGCATTGCGCCATCCAAGATGAAGCCGAGATAGCGCGCGTAGTCTGAGTGGCCGATGCCCTCCCACCTGCTACCGTTCACTCGGTCTGCAAATAAAAAGTACCCGTGGACGAAGGGGTCGGCATTGGCATGATTGCACAAGAGGTCGCAAGTATCGTGGTATGATGTGAGTGATTCGTCTAAGAAAGGCCTGTGAACTGCCTCAGCTAACAAACGACATAAGGGGCATTCGCTTGATAGCATATCATGCGGCACGGCGCCGAGTTTTGTGACAATCTGTGGAGTCTCGTAGTTTCCAGCAAATACTTTGTCCAGATCGAGACTATCGCATCTTCGACAAAGTGGCTGTGCTACTTGGGATTTCATCGTCGGATAGCTGGTAACAGCTCCTTGACTGGGAGGTGTTATGATTTCAAGAGACTTCGTGGTGTGAGACAGAGTAAGCATTAAAATGAGCGGGGTAAATTCTTGCGGTGGTGCTTGATTTGAGTTACAGCCAATGACTGGAACAAAAGTCCCATAATATTGATGCCTGCCTAAAATCGTTGTAAGTACGCAGTGAGAGCTCCACTCGGCGATGAACATGATGACTTCGGCCAACTAGGCCCGCATCAAAAACTCATTTTCAAGCAACTGAGTCAGTTCGTGGACACCAGTAGTATGAGAGAATCCTCAATAAGTTCGAAGCCTACTTAGTCCAATGGGTTTGCCTTTCGCTTCGTAAACAAAATCATTGAATTGCCAGACATGTTCTCGACGCCTAGCTCAATGATCTTGTAAGCTTGCCGACTGTCCGCCACCCTGTTACGGTTACGACATAATGCATGAGAAAGTCCAATGAATCTATTATGAATGTAATAAAATCAAAGAAAACCGAGAATTTTCTTGAAGCGTTCCTCTGGAATTATTCATCTCGCTGTTGTTTGTTCCGATGTCAGGGTTTCACGAGATGAAAAGCGCAAGAACTAAAAAATAAGCCACAGCACCTGGACAAGAAACGAAGGACAGGCAGCATGGCATATGGAACTGTCCCAACGACGAATGATCCTCGGTTACACGCTCAAAGGGAAAGAGATTTCGCACATCCGGCCTCCCCCGAATCGGGTTTACCCTATTGTCTCAGTCTCAGATTACTCGTGTCTTGCATCCCGCCCCCATATTAACGCAGGAGACACTTGGACTCGCTCAACTCCACGAATGAACACACAATCAGATATTAACCAAGGGCTTGTCCGTAGTACGGACTCATGCTGACCGCAAGGCGGTCTGCGGCTCGGCAGAGTCCAGACCCCAACGAACCGGTGGCTCCTCCAGGATGAGGCACTGAGACCTCAGCCACGTGCTCAGATCATCGCGGGGTTCCTGCATACAAGCAAGCCTCTCAAACGTCCGTGGCTAGGAAATGACACACAGACTAGAAGGCCGTCTTAGCACAATCTGGGAGTACCCGGCCGTTGCTTGCCTTGCCAGGGTGGCCAATGGGATGTACTTCCCCTCGCAAAAGTCTTGGAGAAACTCAAGGCCGTTCGACGAGGCGTCAGCCAAGCCACACAACGCTGCTCGCCATATCAACCGCCAAGACAGAACACAGCATAACAGGCGTCCGGCGGTCGGCGAAGGGACGCTAGCGCGAGGCATTCTATTGGCTAGTGCCTATCGTTTCTTGTCAATTGATGCCTGTCCATCTCGTCTTTGCACCGACTCTGTGGCTCATTATTTCGCGAAAGAAAGTTCACTTGCGCTTCCAACGGCAAGATTTAGCTTTATAATTCAGGTGATAATGAGGGGTTCACCTCGAGTGGCGGCAAAATTCCAACACAAAGTTTCCTGCCAGAATATTGCTCAGCGTCTGCTGTACTGCCATCCGGTGTTCCAGCGCAGAATGCTGTCCCAGTCCGCCGGTCCAGCACCCTAATTCCTGCGCCAAGCATCATGGGAAGAGAAACGCGGTGTCAAGGGTTCAGAATCTGACGATGGCTATGCCCTCTTTCCTTCCTTACTTCGCTAGCAGGTCTTGGCCGGCCGACTGCAGCATTTGCCCAACCATGCGTCGGGATCTCGCCGACCGTTTAGGAGGCTGCAAGCCACCCACCTCGGAGAAATGAACTTTCGTGAGATGCAGCTATCCATGGACCCCGGAAGCGCATGGAAGAAGTTTATAAGCCTGCTGCGAACCCTCAAGAAGTGGAATTATTCACCAATCCAATCTCGTCTACCATCTGTTGCGCTGTCGCGATTGAGAGGCGAATATTCTCTACACAGTCTGCGACCATGTTAATCTTGTCGTCTTTCGTCGCTGCCTTGCTGCTGGCATCTGAAGCATTGGCCTGCGCGGGCCATGAGAATTACCATGCCATGGGGATAAAACGACAAACTGCTCCTGTTCCTCCCAAACCGGCAGACTGGGCTTATGAGGCTTCATTCAATTGGGGTCGCATCAACCCGAGTAAGCAAGCAAGACTGATCTCAATTCTGAGCGTCACTCTAACCAGCCTCAGACTACAGTCTTTGTCAGACAGGCACTCAACAGTCACCAATCGCGCTTTCATTCGGTCTCGGCCTTGCTCTAAGTCACGTCTTGAAGTTCAACTACCCAAACAAGACCACTGGCAACTTCTACAACTGGAACTACGGGCCAGCGTTCACCGTGACGCACCCTGAAGGGGTCTACACCAATAACCCATCGTTTACTTACGATGACATGACGCTCTACCTGAAAGGCTGGCACATCCACTCACCAGCAGACCACACCGTAAACGGCATGCGGTCCAAGGCTGAGTTGCACCTCGTACACGTAGACGAGGAAGGCCATGAGAAGGCTGTGCTGGCTATCCGCCTTGATCCGGGCAACGCCAACAGCACCTTCTTCAACCAGCTTCCAAAGATGATTGGTTTCAACGATGTGGGCATGCAGCAGGAGATTGCAATCAACCACATGCCCGCTCTGGAAAGCGTACTCCTCTTCAACGAGTTCTGGACCTATCAAGGTAGTCTGACGAGCCCGCCTTGCCACGAGGGGATCCGCTGGTTTGTGTCTCGTCAGGTCATGTTCACTGGTGTCGAGCAAATGCGCGATATTTTAGGCGCAAGCACGTACAGCGCGAGAGCTGAGCAGGAAGTCTGGCAGCATCGCATCAATGATTAGAGAGGATGATTGGATGTGCCTGGGGCTGAGGCAAGCAAAGTGTGGCAATGAAGGCGGCGCAAATGGAGCAGGCGACGACAGGGGTGGAAGAGAAGTGGCAGTCGGTCGCGATGTCTCGCCTGTCGTGATGATCGACGGTTTTTTCCTTGTGTTCTCTCAATATCTCCGCTAGCATCAGATACCATCTAGATCTCCTATCTCAAGTTGAACACAGAAGGATGTTTCAAAACAGACTGTCGGTATTGACGTGCGGTCAATTTGAGCTTAATTTCTCCTCCAGATGCTAAAACTTCTCCACTACCTTAGCGGAAACAGGCGGAATCGTCCTTCCCCTGGGCGGTGTCCACATCGGCCGCTCCCTCGAGACCGGAGCTGAGGCTGACCCCGAAAGAGCGAGAAGATCACTGCCGGTCATGAGTCGCGGCGACCCCGACAATTCATCTCGTCGTGAACCTTCTTGGGTGCCAAGACCACAGTCTCATTTCTTCCTTTTTGCCCAGCCCCAGTCACACCACTCCACCCCTCGTAACGTCATGATGGTGTGAATCCGCGCAACCGTCTCCGGCCCAACCTTCTTCTCCCAATCTGCCGTTCGTCGGCCGGGCTTCCACGGCAGGGTTGAGCTTCGTAACACCAGCGAACCCCGCCCGTGTCGAAGAGCTATCAACCCGGCCGGCAGCAGATAAGTCTAAAAGCTTGCGCGTGCGTGTAAGCCGGTGTTCCCCCCCATCACACACCACTGAGCCAATCCCCAACAGCCGATAAACCGAACGCGGATTGGCGGCTTGTTTCAAATTGAGCAGACTTCTGCGGATTGGGCGAATTGGAAAGAAACGCATCTCCCCACAGGTCGGGTGGTGATCATTTCAACACAGCCCTGCTCAGCGCAATCACCGTGGCTGAGATCCCGGGCCGGGGTTGCTTGGCCGTTGGGACGAACCATCGCTGTTGGCTCGTTCCCTGGTCCGCCCTGGCTTGGCAGATGCAGCTCTATATAATTAGCCCTGCCCAGCAATGATAGACCCATCAACTGGTGGATTTCGAGCGATAAGGTGGAGTTGTGATGGCGCAGAATTTTGCAGACGAGTTGGGACTGAATTGATTGACACGGGACAGGACAGGAATTGTTGTTGACGTAGGTATTTCGTTGAATAGATCGGCAGGGCCGCGTGGTCTCCTCCGCGGCGGCTCTTGTCTTCCCCGCGTGATCTTCTCCGTTTCTCGACCACAAATGTGAGCGATCCTGCTCTCTTCTCCAGTCCGTTTCGGCGCGTGAGATTTTGATCCCAGTAAAAGGAAAACCCAATTCGGACGTCCGCTGCCAATCTCGATGCGTTCCGACACCGCTTCCGCTCTCGGCCTTCTGGCCAGCCTCATCACCAGCACCGCCGCCCGGCCTGACCTCCGGTATCAACAGATTCGACGACAGAACGCTCAGGATTGTCTGGAAGACTTGGAGGATATCTTGGATGACGCGCCGACAACATCGCTATGGCCCGCGACAGCCTGCGACTTCACATCGACCCTCTCAGGGGCCGAGCTCACAACCAGCTATGCGTCATTCAGGAGTAAGATGGCTTCGTGGTACAGCAATGACTTGGACGACATTACCAAGCTTGAGAGTAGCTGCACGCAATACGTATCAGTATTCGACTCGATTCGATATTGTTATGTGACGGGACCGTACCCAACAGAGTCCTCGTCAACAACATCCGCATCGGCAACGGCGACGGCGGCAACCACCACAGCAGGATCGTCGACGGCTAGCAGGACCTCAACGGGAGCTTCAAACACATCAACAACAAGTGCGACATCAACATCAACGCCGGATGATGGGGGAGGTCTAGATCCTGGCGCGAAGGCTGGTCTTGCCATTGGCATCGTCCTAGCTGTCGTACTCATACTGTTCATCTGCTGGAAGTTCTTCCAGAGATACCGATCAAGCAGGTTAGATGGAGCCGGGGAACATTCGATGAAGGGGGACGTCGAACCGCAGATGCACTCGGCCGCAGCGATTGGCACGGCTGGCGCAGCTGGGGCCGGTGCCGGCGCTGCTATGGCGGCGGCAGCAGCCCGGACGAAATTGGCACCTCCGGAAAACTCAGTGTATGCTTTCAAGTCGGAGCTGAGCGGCGACTCCCGGCCGATCTCTGAGCTTGACCCGGCGGCTGCCGTGGCTGCTAGGCCGTCCGACCCGCCCCGGCACATCGCCGAGCTCGATCCGGAGCCACCTACTCAACTAAGTGAGCTACCGGCCGATAACTACGATCCGACGGCGAACAATTCGCCCCCACCAGCATACGTCTCTCCAATGCCCGACGGCTCCAACCGAAACACCCTAGACACGGCTGTATCGCCGCTCTCTCCAGATTCGAGCACAATCCAGGGACAGGGACTGGGAATAACAACGGGTGAAGAGATATCTCAAGGATCCAGCAATAGCTCCGGAAACGCCCCCTTGGTGCCACAGACACAAAATGACACAGTACAACATGGCTGGGGTCGAGGTTGGCTTCGCAGGGAATGAGAAGAAGAGGGACAGTGAAGAATAATGCTCAGTGGATGCACAAGAAATGATTTGAAAACAACATACGATTTGAGAAGGTCTTGCCGGTCATCGCTCACAGAATGTCTTCCGTGAGGCCGACTACTAGTAATCCATGGTGGAAGAAGCTCGGCCAATTTCAACGGACGGATGGAACTTTTCATGATGTATTGAGTGGTAGAGCAAGACTGCTACACCAACTATTAGTTGATACCCTTCGGACAATCGAAACTTCAGGGGCAATGCGCTCAAGATGGGTCTACATGCTTATAAATGAGATGTGTGCATCTGACTTACAGGTCTCGCCCATGCACAACGATGTAAAAAGGCCTTCCCAGGTGGCGATTATTCTTGCATTGAGCGATGAAGTGCCTTTTACGACTCGTCTGCGTTTTCGGGATTTTCAGCGCTATGCAATCCCATTGGCTCTTTGTTTTGATTCCAAACATATCTGAACTAAGAGAGATTGGGGGCCATTCTCAACATCAACGTCCGTCTCCGAGCAATGCTAGACAGGTCTCACCTAATTGCTCTGCCTCATCGCCAAGACAAAATCTCTTCCAAAAGACTGCGCCAACATGTCATTCACGAATGCCCAGCAGCAGTCTGTCTAATTTTCTCTTGGTAGGGAGATAAGCTAGTTCGTAGCTGGTTCTTGGCCCTCCAAGGAACTACTTCGGATGCGAAGGCCTCCGTTATTTGCCCAGTACGCCAGCGAAAGTATTTGCAGCTTGCAGGATCATAGTCCGGAGAAAAGCAGACATGATCGTCTACCTAGCTTAACGTTTATTCGTTTTTCTGCATCCAATTGCCCATACTCGGGGTGCCCAATATTGTTAATCGGGCTTCGGCACATCACCGTTGGATTGAGGGCCAAGCAATCGCCAAGGAGCTTGTCCAATATTTGGCGCTACCGGACAAACCTAGACAAGACACAACAACTCCCAATTCTTCTCGGTACAAGGCGCTTCCGCTGCCGAACCCCAACTGATCGGCGGTGTCATGACCGTAACCCCAGCACGGCGACGCGCGCGTCCCCGGATCGGGGGACCAGCAATGTTGCCAAGGGGCCCCGAACCATTGCCGGCCAGATTTCCAAGCAAGGTAGGAACTTCGCAAGCCTCTTGGCCCATTCATCACGACGGTTTCTCAAGGCCACAGCACCGGAGTTCAGTCCTGGGTGATGTCGACCCGTTCCATAGCCCCTTGGCTCAACCAACACATCATCAGAGGCGGCATGTTTAGCTTGTGACGATCTTGGAATCTGGCGGAGGTATGGGATTCCGAGATGCGGTTGTTGCGGACTTCACCACCATTGAAACCGAGTATATAGAGTGCAATTGTCTCCATCGTTGAATCAGGTTTCAATTGGAATCACACAGCATCACACTCTAATACCTTATTGTACCTTCATCCCATCACTTATCATTTATCTGCATTTCCCACCGAACATTCAACCCCCACGTCGTCACTCTCTCTACTCGAGTTCTTACAAAAATCAACAAAATGAAGTTCGCTCTTGTTCCCGTGGTCCTGGCTGCCGCCGTTGCCGCCACCCCGATCAAGATCATTGAGGATGTTACCCACATCATCGGCTGGCACAAGAAGGGCTCTGGAAACAAGCAGGGCTGGGGCTCCTCCGGTCCCTTCCACTTCACCTCAACCTACCACATCGTCGCTACCCCCGACCAGGTCGTCGACAACAACAACACCGCCACCGGCGGTCTGGCCGGCGCCATCGGCTACTTCAACTACGGCATCAACTCCCAGGAGGATGTCATCTGCTACAACATCACCCTGGTGAACTTCCAGGGCGAGTACCAGTCGCCTGCCTTGACAGCCACCCACATCCACGAGGCGGCAAAGGGCCGTGCCGGTCCTCCTCGGTAAGCTTGACGCCAGGACTGGTCCTTAGGGGTTAGTGACTGACTAGGATGTTTTAGTATCTCATTCCCCAACCCCCAACCTGTTGAGGGCACCGAGAATGTCCGCCGCAGCATCGGCTGCTTGTCCGGACCCTTCCGCACTGGCGTCAACGCCACCGGTACCCAGACCGACAACGGTGAAGGATTTGAGGTCCGCCAGATCGAGGAGAACCCGGCCATGTTCTTCACCGATGTCCACTCTAGCCTTGCTGTCCCGGGTGCTGTTCGTGGCCAGCTCAGCGACGGTGCCTACCGCAACTGCGACTAAGCTGCTGCAACGTTGTAAAGAGTCTCGGAAGTCTTTCTTTTCTTCGTATCGTGTTGATATAGACCCTTCACATGATATCTCCTATTAATATACCACCACACATATTTTCGACAATCCGTTGCCGTATTTTAGAAACCATCGTGAAGGCAATCACTTAATTGTTGGCGAAAGGACCAGACCATTGCGACGGTCGTCTAATCGAATGGCCATTCGAAGGTAGCAGGGCAAGCTTCTTAGCTTCAATTACCGATCCAAGTCAAATTCGAACCTAGTTCTTGACCACTTGAGATCAAACCCATTCAGGCATTGGTCCTGGTCTTACATGTATTTGTGCTTGTCTGTACTAAGCTACCGAATCCAATACAGTCAATTAGGAGTATTGCACTAACACCAGCTCTCCTGATAATTCTACGCTGAGCACCGCAGAGCACAGGTCTGTCACTGTTTCTCAAATCACACGCCAGAGAGCTCCTCGTCAAGCTAGGCATTGCCCTTCGAGATTAAACAGACCAAACATGGGCTTTCACGCAAAGGATTATTCAGCGATGAATTTCGAAATCCGAAATGAGGTTTTAACAAAAGTCTGGACTCATTTCTTAGTTGAGTTTGAGTCGCTGTTCGCAAGGCATTTGGCAGTCCTGCTGTCATTACAGATATTGCCTTCCATGGACGAAGGTTGATAATTACAGCTTCCCCTCCCTTCTTCTCCCCATTCCACAAACGCTCCAAACACAACGCATTTATGCACGTCCGGCGGCGCCGCCATTTGCTTGAGGAAGAAACACTGCGAACTCCCCATTCATATTCGCCACCTTAAGTGTCAACTCATTTTCTTCAGCCTCAAATTCCAGCTCTCCCAATGCTGGGTCGATGATGAACGCGTTTGCCTCAGGGAACAAGCGGCCGATCTGGCCCTTGCTGATGTCCAGCTTGTCTAAAACTGTGTCAGCTTCGCTTGTTGCAGACATCCAAGGCCTTCAAAAACTTACTCCCAGGATTTAGAATATAGTCAATCTTGGACAATGTCATGCCCTGTGCGCCCTCTGCAAGATTCACTTTAAATGATACTGCTTCAACGGCCGTGAACCCTGCCGGAGGTGGTGCGGGCGCTCGGTTCTCGGTGACTGTAAGGGTGCGTCCGATGGCATTTTGGAACTCGACTTCGAAACGACCGTTTTTCTAATCTGAACGTTAGCTTCTGTTTTCTTTTGCTCATGTTAAGGCACCACTCACCCCGGGTGGGAAGAGAACGTCTTGCTTTACGCCTGCGCCGCCCAATCGAACTGGGACATTGAAAGCTCCTTCAATTTCCTTCTCGTTTTCCTTTTTCTCGCCCTCGCCTCCTGCTCCAGCTTCCCCGCCCGCTGCAGTTCCGTTCTCGGCAGCCCCCTTAGGACTTTCTGCTGAGCCGGCTGCAGGTATCCTTCTGAGGAGGCTCCCTTCTGTTGTAGCTTCTTCGCCTCGGGATAGAATACCGGTCGTTGATATCGTTGAGATTGGCAATGATGTGGCGACAAGAAGTTGGGTTGAGAAGAGAAATGCCCGTGATAGCTTCATGTTGAAATATTAGATGTGCTTGCTGAAGCCGAAGGGTGAAAGGTTCAGTATGCGGAACACCAACGCTGTTGGTTGACTGAAAGCGCACAAAGCGTCTTCAATCACTGAGGAGTCGTACAAAGTAAGGATAAAATGGGCAGAAACAAGATGTGGCTGAGAGGATGATGCAGCGCGGAACTCAAATTGGTTATATGGCCAGACGAACGCTTTTCCAGTCAAAGTCCGCGTGGACAATTTTGTGTAAGCGCAGCTGGGAGGGAGCAGCCTGCCAAGCGCAACGGCATCATGAAACCCACATGGGACCTCAAGGATGAGGCCCTTTCCCCCACCATCCGTAGCGCCAAGCGCGCCAAGGACCACCGAGGAGAGAACAAGCGCTTCGGGAGCGTCATCGAGCGCCTAATGGGGAAATTCGGGGCTTGAGTTGACTGCAGGAGGCGGCTGGTCAGGTCAGTTTTACTCGAGATCCGGCATTGGCACAGCTTGGCGGTATGGCAACTCGTCTCTACTTGACATTTCCGGACGCGGCTCATCATGCGGAGAAGCTTGTCATCGGCAGTGGAAGATATGAGTGTTTTTCTTGCCAACTTGCATCCGTACGCAGTTGTGCGAGGCGACGATGTCATTCAAGATTGTTGTCTTCCCAATTCGCTAACTACGATGTTGCAGCCGCGGATAGTGGAGGCACAATAGAGATTTAAGCTTAACGCTATCCGTCACCTGTCATCAGTGATGTCGCTGGTCGCCGTTCTCTGATCCAGCCAGCGGCTGCACCTCCTTGGAACAATTTTCCCCGCGAACCAGCACCCCATTTCGGTTGAATTTGAGAAGGGGAATCCGAACCCTCCTGTGAGTCTCAGATGACAGCTGTCGTAGGCTAAACTTAGACTCTCAAACGTGGCTCCTCAGACTGTCAAATCAGCACTCAGGTAATCCCTGTACTCCGAACCCCAGTCACCATCCCCGCAAGCCTACCCAAGGTGATGGGCCATGAGCATGCGGCCAACTGCTCCGTTCGGGGGCCGTTCTGGACAACACCTGTCGGTTCAACCTTCTCTTTGCTGAAACACGGACCACATCGCCATGAGCAGCCGAGCCAACCCCGTAGTTGATTCACGCAGGGGTTTGGACTTCATTTCCCTCGTCTGCAATGAGTATCACACAGCAAAAAGAGGTTTACTTCAATCTCCAAGTGATGAAGGGCCCTGTGCCTTGCTCAGCAATCCGGTGGCTACTCAAGTTTGCGTGTCGCAATTGCAAAATTTTTGTCATGAATCATGACCTCGACGATGGCCGGCAGCATTGCGTTCGCCTTGGCAATCAGCCCAGTTTGACTCGCCCCTCACAATCGGCGAAAACCTCAGCAGCAAACCTCCGGCTATCTGAACAGGCTTGTACCCAGACCAAAAGGGCGGGAAGCACGCCCTTTCCGCATTGTCTTATGAGGCTTTTCAACGTTCATGCAACGATATTCCTTGAAATCAAAGCAAGACTGTATTTTTGGCTCAGAATCAAGACGATGACGAGTGCGATTGATAAGAAATGAAGAAGACCAATCTTCACGTAAGTCGGTGGAGCAGCTTTCGGAGCCGACGACTCCGGCCCTGTGGGATTCAGCGGGGCTCGGACGGCAAACCCGGAGCGAAGTGCGGGGTCTCGGACCCGCTTACGGTGAACCAAGATACCTATTCTCCTTCCTTATCAGTCACTCCGACTTCGTCCAACGTCATCTAGTCCCCTCACTTGTCTCACGCCAAAGTGAGTCACATCAAGTCGCGGAAATCACTCCGACCCATCTTTCCACGCTTTCAAGCCTCGCCATCGCGTACAGATATCGGAAATGGTGACCAAAAGAGTGGCGCGATACGGTGACTGGGACAGCCCCATCACGGCTGACACAGTCACCTCCAAGAGCTGGTCCGTCACCTCGCCCCGTGTTCATGTAAGTCTCGTGAACCAATGGCTATCATCCTTTCTGACGTTATCTGTAGCGTGCATCCGGTCGCGCGTACTTTAACGAGTCCAAGGAAGACGGTCGCAACGGCATTGTCGAAATCACCAGTGACGGACCCAAGGACGTGCTCCCAGCACCCTGGAGCGCCCACAACTCCGTCTACGAGTATGGTGGCTCTCCATACGATGTACTTTCCGACGGACGTATCATCTTCTCCAATAGCGGTGGTGATACCACCGGTGTCAATGTGCTGGATCCGGATTCTGGGGAGGTGAAGCCAGTCACAGCAGGCCCCAACCTCCGATATTCCAACTTCAGCGCGAGCCCGAAGAGCCCTTGGGTGGTGGCCATTGAGGAAGACCACACGATAAACACGCCACGAGAAGTGAAGAACTACATCGTCGCCATCAATGCAGACACCGGAGACAAAAAGAGAATCGTGCAGGGCGCCGACTTCTACTATACACCGCAGTTTAGCGAGGACGGTGCAAGGCTGGTTTGGATGGAGTGGGACCAACCCAACCTTCCATTTTCTGCAAGCAAAGTCTTTGTAGCTGACTGGAGCTCGTCTGCTACCGTCGAGAATGTTACTCAAGTTGCAGGCAAGAACCGCGAGGGCGCTGCTGAGCCTCGATGGGGCATGGATGGAAGCTTGTTTGTGTGCATCGAGACTGACGGATTCCGCCAACTTCACCGCATTGCCCCTGGCCAAGTACAGCCCCTGCATATCAAGCTTAAAGACCTCGAGAATGCCGAATTTGGTGAGATTCGATGGTTTCAAGGAAGGTTCGTTACAGAAGAACATCCCTGAGAAAACGGATATCGTTCTAACAATCTTTCAGTCACACATATGCCCCACTGTCTGATCAATATGTGGCAGCAGCAGGCATCTTGTTTGGCGAGGCAAAGCTCATTCTCATTGATCTTGAGACAAATGACTGGAAGACTATCGGCCCACCCGGCCTGTGTGCCATTGCCTTCGACTCAGTTGCAAGATTGAATGACACCACGGTGCTGGTTGTTGGAGAACAGAAGGCCTTCCCTTCAGCTCTCTACAAAATCGATGTGTTGAGTGGAGAGGTTACCACCGTGAGACGAACTTCTGATGCCGATCTGGACGAGGGGCTCTTCTCAAAGCCCGAACTTGTCCAGTTTCGTTCGAAAGGCTCTCCTTCCCGCATGATCTACAGCGCTCTGTGGATGCCGCGCAACCCAAAGTTCACGGCCCCAGATGATACCCTGCCCCCGCTGATCATTTCGTCTCACGGCGGTCCGACCGGATATACGGGCTCTGGACTTAAATTGCGCACCCAATACTTCACGGCTCGAGGCTATGCACTCCTTGCTCTGAACTACACCGGCTCAACTGGACACGGACGGGACTACCGTGAGGCACTGTTTCACAATTGGGGCATCGTTGACGCCGACGATGCTGCTGAGGTTGCCGACCATCTCGTATCCGCAGGCAGAGTTGGTAAGGTCGGTATCGTTGGCGCAAGTGCGGGAGGCTACAACGTGCTGCAGGCTCTTGTGCGCCATCCACGCACCTTTGATGCGGGATTTTGTGTTTGTGGTGTCAGCGACGTCAAGAAACTCGACGAGTCTACTCATAAGCTGGAGTCAGAGTACATGGGCGCTCTAGTTCTCGATCCGGGCATGACCGATGAGCAAAAAGAAGAGAGATACAAGGAGCGAAGTCCTCTGTTTCACGCGGACAAGATCGAGTCGCCTTTGTTCCTGCTGCATGGTATCGAGGACACAGTGGTGCCCATTGAGCAAGCACGTCTTATCTACCAGGCTGTCAAGGACAAGGGTGGAGATGTTCGCATCAGGGAGGTGCCTGGAGAGGGCCATATGTTTGGCAAACCGGGGAGCCCGCAAATCTGGCTAAGTGAAGAAGAGACTTGGTGGAAAAGTTATTTGTTGTGATTTTCCGAGGAGCAGTTCATGTTGCTGGGCTTGCCAAATCGCGTTCACAAGATTTCCCTTCGACTAAGCTCGTGACTCTACAAGTAGCTGACCGGAGCAACATACAATGAAGATGAGAGATCCGCCTAAGTAGCGAAAGTCGTTTTGTACAGCGTAGGTATGGTGTTCTTAGACTTTTATTCCGGAATTCCGTACCTATTCTGCAACGCCTAATGAGTAAGTGAATAGTGATAAACTGAGCGACTAGTTAATAAGGATGATTGAAGTATAAATTTGATATTCTTATACAACAGCCGCCGTAACGTGAAAGACATGGATGGTGCGAAATCGTGCTAACTGACGGTGAGGTGTATGCTTGAGTGAGAGGAGCGGCGGTCCAGCTTGGTGCACTATCGCCCAGGGGAAAGTGGCGCATCGGAAAATATTACGTTGCCATTGGTGACTTGTCGGATTCTGTAGCCAAGCGAAAACTCTGGATGAGTCTTGCACCAGGCTGCTTAGTCGTTTGTTTCGAAGAACGTGGTTCAGTGACATGTCGTATTAGCCGCCCCCTTCAACATTGATTAAGACGCCTCATTCACCATAAAAGCCACAGTCGAGCACCAAAGTGTGGCCTGTTGGTAGCCAACAGGCGAAATGGCAAGGTAATCCAAAGCCCTTTCCAGAATCTTGACATGATTGGGCACCTGCATAATGCTATGCAGGGTCACAAGTCTGCCTTGCTGGCTGTGCTGACGCTTATCTCTTGGCTATCGAGCTCACAGTACAGCCTGAGGGGGGGGGGGGGGGGGGGGGGGGGGGGGGGGGGGGGGGGGGGGGGGGGGGGGGGGGGGGGGGGGGGGGGGGGGGGGGGGGG
>JAKMWZ010000219.1:0-87197 GCA_025328985.1 Colletotrichum sp. SAR11_239
AGTCGCTGATGGAGCCTTTCATCAGCGACTAAGGGACTGACGCTCGAAAAAGGGGTGGCGGGGATGTGGAGGGAGAGTGGTGTTGTGAGTTTTGTTGGCATTTTGGGCGGAGTTTGGTGGTGTTGATGGTGAGATGTTTGGTGTTGATGAGGGAGGCGTGAGATGAGGTTGAGGGCAGCTTGGCTGGTTGGTTGGTGTGAGTGAGAGAGAGCTTGGCCGCTGCCGGAGCTTCTTCAGTTTGGGGGAGCTTTGGGTGGTGGAGCTGCCCGGCGGCCGGTGGTCTGTGCTTGCGTGCCGAGGATGTGGGGTTTTGGTGATGGGGCGAGATAAGGACGGGCCGGGGTTGTGGTGGGGTTGCTAACAGATGCCATCTTGGGGGGACTTTGGGGTGCTGGAACGCTTTGTCTCGGAGTTCCCAACCAACGGGCACCTTCAACGTCAACGGTCCAGGGACGAACGCCTTTCTTTTGGATAGAATTTTCCCAATTGAGAAGATCGCTATCTAGAAGATCTCCATATGTTTGCTAGCAACTTCTTACCGTCTCTACCATCCCCCAACAGAGCATGAAACTCAAAGACAGAGCTTCGAGGCCTGAAAAGCAGTTGACCAGCGGACCGAGGCTTCTCCCAAAGTCTTCCATCATGCTCGTGAACTCAATCTCCTCACTACCCCTCAACTAGTTGTGGGGGTCGGTATCTGATGAAGTAGAGTTTTTGAAGAGCCATTCTAGAAGCCATTGGAAAAGCGAGGCATCGCTGAAGGACGATCGATGTCTGTCTGGCTTCGTGCTGAAGAAAGAGGATGTCATCTCAGATGTCAGCTTCCGATGTTACGTGAAGACATGCCAACCACCGACTTCTCATGTAGGCATCCGTTCAAGTTATCAAAAAGAAGTGCCTTTGACTTCAAGTACGTAGCGAATCGAACGGATACTTACTTCATGTGCCATCAAACGGAGAGGCCCGGGCCACAGTGCGAGCTTCAATGGGACAGGATGACGCGTTTGCAACTGAGGCATGTCGTCAAACATCGACAGCCCTTTATTTCTCATCTTCACGATAACTTAGTGAAGCTGAGCTGCACAATACTTAAAGGCTCATCCACCCGCGTTCAAGCGCTCCTGTCAATAAGGTACGAGGCCTTCGCCGCGGACTCTCACTCAATGCAATCACCGGAGTGTAGATAGCCCTTCTGCCCTCCTACCCTCCTGCTCTCACAACTGCCCTCACACCTGCTCTCACAACGGCCTCAGAAGCCCTACTGCCTGCCTAGGTAGAACAACCTCACATTATACCCATTTCGCTTAGCTAATCCGCGAAGACCTCCCTCCTGTTCGACTCCCTCCGCCAAGCGTCAAGAGCTACACTAAAATGGAACTTCGCCCAAACCACCAATTCAACCCTTTCGCGTCCGATGATGAACTCGCGCAATATGACCTCCCCGACCTCCCAGCTGACTTCGACAAGATGGACTTCAAAGACCCCGCCACCATGTCCAAACTCCTAGGGATGCCCGTTCCTCACAAAACACCAGCTGAGGTCCGCAAGGATGCAGAGTCACTCTCCTCCTCGCTGCTGGCGAGCTACGACCACCTGCGGGCCATCGCTGCACGCCACGAGCCCGGCATCCACCACCGCTGGTTGCGGAAGAAGAGACACCAGCGGCTTGATACCCTCACGAGGGTTTGGGGTCCCGGTGTGGCCGCCGAGAAGCTGTACGGGTCTGCGTGGCAGTTCCGGTGGACAGACGGAGACCAGAGCCGGATTCAGTTCCACGAGCCGCACCCATACAGCAAGATCCCGTTCGTGGTGGCGAGGCGGATTGGTCGGCGGTTGAATCGGAATTATGGATGGACTGGGGATATATTCGTGTTGAAGGGAACTGAATAGGGGCTGTTTCGGAAGGGTTGAAAGAGGAGGAAATTCCAGGAATTCAAAAAAGCACGCCGAATTTACATTCATAGTAATGCTGGTTGAATCAAACCGCAGTCTGCTCTGCAGAAACATCAGGAGACGCCGCCCCTTCTTCTACGCCTCCAACACTCCTAATAATCCGCTCAAACACGTCAAACCGCAAACTCACAATCGAATCATGATCCGCCTCCGGTACCACAGAGCTCGAGAACTTGATCTTCTCCCCCCTCTGCTCCTCTCTCCAACACTGCTCAAACCACTTGGGCCCGTCGCCCGTCCCAATCATCGCATCCGACGCCGCGAAGAAGACCTCAACCTTCAACCCGCCATCCCCTCCCAGCTCCCCCTCCTGCTGCGCCAACAGCGGCACCAGCTTATCATAGTCCTCCCACTCGCCCCAAAACATCTCATTCTCGCCGTCCCGCTTCAGCAGCAGCACAGCATCCTGTCCCAACCCCTGCACGCTCTCCGCATACACCCGCTTAATCAACGTCCCCCAGATCTTCTCCTCAAACTCCGCGAGCCGCACGTCAGTCACCCCAGGTGCGGTATACTCCTCCGCCGGCGTGCCCGCGAGACTCGGCACGATCCCGCTCAGCATGCCGCTCACAGCGTTGCTGAACCCGACCGTCGCAGGCACGAGGCTGCGCACCATGAAGCCGGCTAACTTGTCGAACGATCCGACCAGGCCCTGCGGCAGGTTGCTCGTGAGGCTCATCATCGCGGCGCCAGAGTGCGACGGGTGCACCCACGGCGCGCACAGCGCTACATACGGCCGGGACGGGGAGAGCAGGTGGCGGTGGTGCAGCAGGGTGTTGAGGGCGTAGAGGGTGCCGCCGGAGTGCGCGGCGAGGGCGACGTGGCGGACGCCGAGGTGAGCGAGCAGCGCGGGCACGATGGCCAGCCAGGCGCGGATGCGCAGGTTGGGGGGCACCGGGGTGGTGCCGCCGAAGCCTGGGCGGTCGATGTCGATTATGCGGACTTTGTGGCGCTTGGCGAGGGTGTCTTTGGCGATGTGGAGATAACGGCTGAGAGGATGTGTGAGATGGGATGAGAGGAGGATGAGATGGGTTGTCTTACCTTCCGAGGAGGGGCCCGCAGAGTAGGAGTACGTGTGTGGAGGACGGGTCTGTAGGGTCGTTGTGGCCAAAGTCGGCGTACGTCACTTGGAAGTCCTCCGGGAGGTCTGGAGTCGGGGGCAGGGTGAATTTGCGGTTGAAGCGCGGGTCGTCGAGGTATTCTGCGGGGTCTGGGAATTCTCGCGGCGGATTGGGGCCGGTTTCTGGTGGCGGGGTCTGCGAAGCCATCGTGATGTTGCGATTGAATTTCGGGCTGGGATTTCAGGGTTATTCCCGGGGAGGAAGCTTCTCCTTTCTTCTTGAAGAGCTTTGGATTGGTTTCTGGGGAGATGTTCAAGTTGAGTGGTTCAACATTGGCGATCGCATATTTATCTGGCGTGTTTCGCAGACGCTAGGCGCCCGGTTTGCTGCGCCGCAGCGTAAGCTAACGCGTGTCAGACTCTCGCGCTGGGTTAGAGTGCTTATCTTGAAGGATGGAATGCTGGACGATCCGGCCTTGGCCTATCGGCTGGAATGAGTGGCTGATACAGAACCTCAAAAGAGATGCTTCGAAGCCTCGATATTGAGAATTTGGGGCCTTGTGAGTTGGTCTTGAATATTTGGCTATCTCAATATGCTGTTTTCGGGCTGTAGTTGGAGAGATTGACGACAGGCGTGTTGCGGACTTGCCAAGGCCACTTGTTCGGTCGTTGAAATATGAATGTTCACAAAGTGTAGAGGGCTCATCGTTATTCCAAGAAGTCGGGAGCCTTTGGAGGTTATTTGAGGTTGAAGGTGTCGATGTCGAACGCCATGTTTCAGTCATGGCGCCGTCGGCCGTTGAGCGCCAGAAGCAACAGCTTTTCTTCTGGAGAATTTAAACAGACTCTCTTCCAAAGCGGTCTTGTAAAAAGGTCTCAAAACGCTAATTCTATCGAAAGTCCGATGGAAAGAAAGCGTTGCATATCTAAATACTGGACATCCAGACGTCGTGATCAGCACGCGATTCGCGCCTCCGCCAAACAGTCTCATCAGCCGACGTTGCATCGCCAAGGCTATTTCCACTCACGAGATGATGTTTGGATTGAAAAGGCCATCAGTACATGGCACATTTTTATCCTCTTGTCCTGAAGCAAGTTGGACAGAGAGCATTTAAGCCAAGCATACCCCATAGAAATCCGCGTCCGACGAGCAAAAGAATCTTGACCTACTCGGGGACTTTTCACAATTTCTCTGCAGAACGCTCCTTGAGTCTCTTTGAAATTTTCAATATCAGTACTTCTTTTCCATCTCAGAAGTTGCAACCATGGTCAGAGCGCTCCTCATCGCAGCCCTCGCCTCCGCGGCCCTCGCAATCCCCGTCCCCGTTCCGGCCGACGGCCCCGCTTCGGCCGGCGACGCCTACATACCCACAACGGAAGAGCTCGGGGACCCGGCCCTTGCGGTCCCCGCCCAGGCCAACGACGCTGCGATTCCTGACGCTACGGAGTGGACGTCGGCGGATAAGGGTGACGAGGGTGGTGTCGGAGACGTCTCCGAACCTAAACTCCCTGTTCAGAGGCGGGTTGACGATACCGAGGATCTTGATACCAGTGCCCTTGACACTAGCGCCCTTGACACCAGCGCCCTCGACACCAGCTCTCTAAACACCGACACCCTCACCACCGCCCTCAACACCGAGCCTCTTGATACCAGCGCTCTGAACACCGACTCCCTCACCTCCACCCTGCCCACCTCCTCCAACACCAAGCGCAGGAGTGCCGTAATGTGGTGATGATGTAGCACGAGATGAAGCTCGAAAAGGCGGGGCTGGATATGGATATTAAGTTGTTGGATGGGGGGTCTAGTATGCTGTTCTTGGCGTGGATGAGTAAAGGCTAGGTCGAAGGTGTATTGAGGATGGCCACATTTTGATTGTGCATATTAAATAGAGCACTGCCATCCAAACACGCTAAAACTCCATCTTAAAAAGCTTCGACTCGCGGATTCTTCCGCCGTAAAAGAAGAGTATGAACGGCAGCGGAAGAAAGGCAAGCGATATGAACCCGAGGACCGAGTTGCCCCAACCTACCCCCAGGGCGTCGAACATGGCGCTGCCAGCCAGAGGGAGCAGCGCTCCGAAGAGACAGCGGAGGATGGCGCTCGCAGCCATGACTGAGGCGGAGTAGACCGTGTAGGCGTCGATGAGATATGTAGCGGTGGTTGTCTGCAAATGAAACGTTGATCAGTCTTGCTGCCCAAGGTGATTGCATGAGAGAAACCCACATATGCTGTCACGATGCCGATGCCGAGGAGGGCGGTTCCCATGATGGGCACAATCCAATGCGCCTTGTACTCGGCCGACCACCCGTACCAGAACAGACCCACGGGGACGAAGACGGCGCCGATGACTAACGTGGGCAGTCGAAACTCGGGCTTGGCCACGCCATCGTTCTTCTTTGTGAGGTATGCGGACCAGGGGTCGGAGACGGCGCCGACGAACAAGAGGCCTAGGATGAAACCGACTCCGATCCCGATGCTGGTCAGCCCAGACGCGCCACTGCCGAAGCCATACTGGTCCTTGAAGATGCGGGGGAAAGTCGTGAAGCAGAGGTAGGCGTAACTAAACACAGTCGCAGCGTACGACGACATCAAGAATATGATGGGCGAGATAAGCATCTTCGGCGGGCGCAGGATCGCAAACTTGAACAGCTGCCCGGGCGTCTTGCTCGTATCCAGCGCCGACCTCAGGCCCTCATTCCCCGTACTCTTCCGCAACCTGGCCGTCTTCCTCTTCAGTATCGCGTACGGATACGACTCGTGCAAGAGCATCACCACACACACAGCCATCACCCCCGCCGCGATCGCCATCACCCAGAAACCCCACCGCCACCCCGCCGCCGCGGTCAGGTTCCCCCCGATAATCGGCCCAATCGTCGGCCCCAGCGTCGGGCCCATAATGTACGCGGACATGACCCGCCCGCGGCGCTCGCGCGGCACCATGTCCGCGATGGCGCTCGCGCCCAGCGTGCCGGCGCAGGACCCCGCGACGCCGGCGAGCAGGCGGAAGGCGATTAGGGAGCCGAAGCTGGGCGCGAGCGCGCAGGCGGCGTTGAAGAGCGCGAAGAGGGCGGCGCAGGCGCGGAAGACGGGGGCGCGGCCGTGGAGCTCGGAGAGCGGCGCGATGAGCAGGGGCCCGAAAGCGTAGCCGAGGAGGTAGATTGTGGTCATCAGCGCGCCGAGGGTGGCGTTTGTGGTATTGAAGTGGTGCATGATGTCGGCGGCCGCGGCGGCGCTGATGGTTGAGCCGATGGGTCTGGTAGAGGGGAGGGGAGTCAGTTTTGGGGGGTTTGTAGGATAGAGTGATTGGGGGTAGAGTGAAGCAGGACTTTACGAGAGGAGGGCGGTCAGGGAAACGATGACGATGGTGGTCGTCTTCCGGGTCGTTGACCAGTTGAGCGGGTGTTCTGGGTCATTGGGGCCGTCAAAGTCGACAATGTTTGGATCGCGTGGTTCTTCTTCTCCTTCCGCGCCGGTCTTTCCTGGTTCCGGGCCATTCTCAACGGCGAGGCCTTCGGTGGCTTTGGGCACATCCCCAGGCATTGTAGGTTTGGTTTTCTACGGTCGCATGCGTACGAATCGATTGAGTCCCGAGTTGCGCGAGAGCCATGAAGGAGACTTCGGCGGTCTGGTGCTGGCGCGTTGAGAGCGCTTGAGCCTTGGCTGAACGGTACCCTCACACCAACTATCGTGAGTTCGCCCTCTTATTCGATGTGAACGGTGAGGTGAAGAAGACGATCTGAAAAATAAAACAAAGAAATAGAATCTGAACCAACAACTTATCTCTGCGGATTGATCCTCGCTGCAGCACGACCGCACGGTGAGCGGAGAGTGGGGCCGTTGCCGGTACCACGGTGCACTAGTGGCTCACTCCCGGTACCCTACCAGTCGGCGACCAGAAACACCTTCCTAAACGGGGTTCCGTTGGTTCTGAAGGCCCTCCTGGCGAAGCATCCTTGGTTAGCTGAGCTCCCGATACCAACAAGGGGTCGAAGAAGAAGGCAGAAGCGCCAGGGATGGATTACTCCGCCATTGGCTCAATACGCAGTTCCTCAACTGTCGGTTCCCAACGAGGTGCAGAAATGGGATCTAGTAACTCTAGGGGACTCGGAATTGTTGGGTTTCTGAAACCAGGATTGACGGGCTTGATAACGTGGACTTCTAATTGTCACTGATGGTGGTAGCAATCCGTGTCCGGCGAGGAAACGGGAGGTCGGCTTAATGAGAAAGCCGGCGGTGACACCTGTCAAACCTTTTGTGCCAAATTCCGTCGGCCACGGCACTTCTACCCAACTTAATCAACACTCTCAGTCATCCAAAGAAGCTCGTCGGTCGCTAGGCCGGCGACGGTAGTCGGGCCCGATGTGTGCACAGCTACGGTCCACCGTTCCGGATGCAACATCGGGCATTCGCCATTCGTCTCCTGCCCCGCATACTACCTTTTCTCAAATGATAGTAGCAATTGCTAGCATCATATTCATAAACTACTAACAAACGAAACGACGTCTTATCAATCCGCCACTCTAATCAGTCGTTTCTCAACACATCAACCCCCTGAGTTCTCCGACAGGTGCGTGCGCATGTGTTTGTAGGCTGTCTGAATAGCACAGATGTGTCTCTGCCCGATATAGTATCGATGTCTATTGCCCCTTTGAAGTCGGCCCTTCAATGTCTTCCTAAAGGGGTTCAACTCGAGAAGAACGTCGAAGAATTAATCGATGCAATTGACATGTCTCCCACAACACCTTATCTATCACTCAATAACTTATTCACCCAAGAATGAAATAATGGACCATGATCTCCTCTTGAACGGTCTTACGTTCCCAGCCCCGTACTCAAAGGAGAAACCGTAAAATCCCGCAGAATTCCCGCATAGAGCTGCCTTGTGAGGTCCAAAGCTTAGCAAGTCTGGGCCCTGACAACCGTATTCCAGGCCGGCGGCCCGTCGCGGAAGATCTGGCCCAACAGCGACCAGACGTACGAGGTCCTCTCCCGCTCGCACACGGCCGCGATGTCGTAGACGTCCCCGACTTGGTTGCCGCACCACACCGAGATCGGGTTGGGGTTCTGCTTCACTGTTAGCATTCCGGGCATCTTTAGATGCTTGGATGAGTGAAAACAGTGTGTGCTTACGTCGTTGCAGAGGAAGATACCGCAGCCGTGAGAGCAGCTGGTGCGAGCGCATCCACCGCGCCCGGCGGGGGCTTGACAGTACCCGTTGAGTCGGCCGAGGTAGCCCAGGCCTTCGTTGCATTGCAGGCCCCAGTTGCCGACCTCTTCGCCGACGGGGTTGCACGTGGTCTTTATGATGGTGATCATGTAAGTTTGTGTGCTTTGGCGGAAACTTGCGATGAAATAGGGGTGCGGAGGATGGGATTGGATTGGCTCACATGCTGGCGCTTCCTCAGCTTGCTGGCATCAGCCGACGGCGCATGCTGAAATTCAAGCAGCGATTCCTTGGTGAACCCGAGCGCGCCCATGCGCTCGCGGTACTCGGGGAAGTCCCACTCGTTGTATGCGGGGTTGATCTCGAGAAGCTGGTGGTAGATGGTCTCGGCGGTGCCGGTGAGCGTGACGTTGGGCCCGTCGATGAAGGCCTGGCCGATGAAGGTCAGGGGGACGGCGTTGTCGATGTCTCGCTGGGAGAGAGACGATGCCTTGACGAAGGAGACGCCTTCAGGGGCGGCGGATGCAATTGCCTGAGCTGGGATTCAGTATGTAGGAGAGCATGGTGGATGGAGATGAACGGACCTTGGAAGAGGCCAGGATGGCAGTCAGGACAGTCAACTTCATCTTGAGAAGAGGTTTGTACGATGGATGGTAATGTGATTGTGTGACTTGATCTTGGAGAATCGTAGAGTGAAGATGATCAGGTTTGACGGGAGTTTCCTCTCTTCTTATACTTATGAGCCTCTGGTAGAACTGCCAATGTATCGTGAAGCACTATCCTTTCTCCCGACTCTCCCTGAGTTAGGCGAGGGAGAAGAACTTTCGTCTGCATCGTATCATGCCTGCCCTGTACTTGATTCAAAATTCGACTCCCTTTCAAGCTACATGTTGCGAGACGGAAGAACTTCCGTCGTTTATTCATATTATCACGTTTGCCTCATGCATCATTAACGTGTTGAATCCTCTTCAGGTCAGCGAAGCAGATAGCTGCGGGGGAGTAAGCCTTGACATCTGCGGTTAGGTCGCCTGTTTCTTCGCAGGGGCTTCGCAGAAAGCATAATCATCAACGAGACCCCCTGTGCTTGCCGGAATTGTGCCTTGAAGAAGAATCTCGTACTTCTCGCAAGCCCCATTTGGAAGGAAGAAGGTCATCCAGGTCTTGAATCTTGATAACATGAGCAGTAGGCTACTGGAAAGTCACAGACTGAGCCATCTGCTCCTATAGGAGCAGATAGATAAAATCGCCGGGTCGAAGTAATAGCTAAGTTGCGGATTTTTGCTGTCAACTAGAGGATTATGTCTGATCTTATCGCCAGACCTTCTAAACCGTGCGATGCTCGCTTACTTCCGCTTCAAGGGCGGGATGAGTTTGTTTTCTGTCTCTTTCTACACCTACGGGCAGGCTTCAAAACCCAAGTAGAGGTTCTCGTGGACTAAAATTATGAGTATCTTCGTGCCATCCTACACATAAACGGCTTCAAATTTCAATGTTGTCAGTAGTTAGCGCTTACCAAGCTACGGATAGACCCGCAGGAGTTCGTTTCGGTTCGCCAAGAGATGCCAAGGGCTTAGCACTGTAGGCAGAAACTCTTGAATCGGTCCACCGTACTCACGGAATGTTGCCGAGCTGTCAATTATCATGAACCTGAGCCCTACAATAAAAGAGTTTGACGCAGCATGCAACAACGCGTTGACTTGCCGAAAACAACCAGCTGTGATAGATTCTGTCCGAGAACGGGAACTCGTAGAAGCAATGAGGACAACTCGGAGGAGAAGGTGAGGTTGGGAACAAACTCGCGATAGCCTAACTTCCTACTTGGTGTTAGTTGCTCTTGTCGACAGTTCTGTCTTGGAACAGGGGTCGACTGGAAATCAAAGCGCTCAGAGTCAACTGCGATGCGCTGCTTCTATTGATGCCTATTAGGTCTCTTTCGGGTTGTATCACACGTGCATCTCTGAGAGTTTCTTGCTTCAAAGCCTCTTCTTGCCCTGCGCCGACATCCTTGAGAGCAAAATGTCTCCTGCACGAGAAGTTGATTGATAGCTACGTTGAATAGCCTCTACTGGCCTACCTAGTGACGAGAGAAATTACAGCCCATTGTATGAACAATATTACTCGTGTGAGCATGCTCACTCTTTTCACAGAGTTCTCGATCAGTCCTTTTGTACAATGACAGAAAAAGCTCATCACCCCGAGAGTATACACTCACTCAAACTTGATCTTGTTCCTCAAAACGCCGACCTTCTTCATCTCCACCTCGACCACATCGCCGTCCTGCAGAAAGCTCTTCGGCTGGCGGAACGCCCCGACACCCGCCGGGGTACCCGTCATCACCGCCGTGCCCGCCGGGATCGTGGTTCCTGCACGACAATCAGTCATCCGCTTCGAGACGCACATCACCCACAACCTAACGTACCTTGGCTCATATGGCTGAGGATCTTCTCCGGGCTGAAGATCAGGTCCTTCGCGAACTCGGCCGTCTGCCGCACGTCGCCGTTGACCCTAGTCACCACGTCGAAGGCGGAGCCGTCCCCGAAGATGGTCGGGCTGATGAGCGACGGGCCGATGGGCGCGAACTTGTCAAAGGCCTTGGCGAAAAAGAACTGGCCCGCAGAGTAGCGCGGGAGCTGGTACATGCGGCAGGAGAGGTCGTTGCCGATGGTGTATCCTAGGATGTAGTTCTTGGCCTCGGAGACGGACACGTTTTTGGCGTCCTTTGACGTGACGAAGACGAGCTCGCCCTAGATGCAGAAGGAATGCGTCAGGTTCTGCGGTGTGAGTCCGGCAGTGTATGTGGGCTTGTCGTCTCCTTACCTCGTAGTCCAGGAGACTTTTGGCACAGAAGTCGTTGACAGGGATTTCCTCTCCCGGGCTCGCAAGCGCCGCGGCCGGCTTCGTCCAAAGAGGCGGGCATGCTGGGATGTCAAGCTGAGTCCCACGAAAGATGTTAGTCAGTGGTGATGTTAAGATCGCTGGATGAGAGGACTGACAGTAGCTTCCTTTGCGTGACTTCGGTAATTGAGGCCGACACAGTATATGGGGAGTCCGTCTCGAGGCAGAGGTGGTAGGAGCTATTCTCAGTGTTAGCGCGCGAACTCTGGGTTAAACCATTGGTGGGATGAACGATTAGCTGAAAAACTTAACAAAGCAAAGACACTTACACGGCGCACAGTAACAATGTCTTCTTCGGACTTTTGTGCAAGAGCTTCTATGGTTTTCGCGCCGCTGAGCTTCGCGCCGGGCGACGGCGGTCCATCCGCATCGGGACCCAGATCGGCAAAGTAAACAGCGTCATCTTCTTCGCTTTCGAAACGGACGAGGTGTGAAAAGGACGACATTTTGGTAGCAGTTGAAAACACAGTATACTTTGCTTGATGTAGGTTCCTACATGCCTACATCTCGAGGGCTCATATATCATCTAGCACAACTCTGTCCTTGTCGTGCTAGAGCCCGGGAGCCGGAATCATCGGTAGGTCCACAGCACGCACCGGAGCATCTGATCTGCTCGCAAGCTCCGCTGGGGCCATCGGGGGAACTTCAGTTGCTGCCTCCAAGCGGGGCCCGGGCGCTAGCACTCCCTTAAGTCTTCAGCCAACGCCAATTACTCCGAAGTCATCTTCCCCTCTAAACCTTCTCGCCTTTCACACACATATTCACATGTTCAAAGATACGCCGACGATTCCCAACACAAATATTTCACCCCATGGTACTTCTGACCCCTGGAAATCAATCCCTCCGTCTTCGAGTTCCACCGAGGGCTTCATCCCAGCTACTCAGGTGCCGCGCGCCACGACCCGTCCCCGGAAACCCAGATCAGAGGTGGTGGCATTCGGCACTTTCGATCGCCAGGCCGGAATAAGGCGCTACGGCCGTCTTCGCCGTCCCCGCTTCCCCAGAGTTTGACGACGGAGCATCTCCCAACATGTCGTCGCCCGATCTTGCCCCTTCGCGCGGGGCAGACACAGACAGCGATGCCAGACCTCGGGTCTGTGACAACTGCATCCGGTAAGGCACAGTCCCCAATTGAACCAACCATCGTCCCTCACTGACAGTCCTCCCTTTTCAGCCAGAAAGTCAAGTGTAAGTCTCGAGCAGAATGATGGCATCAACTTTGCCTCCGAACCCGGGCTGATTTCGAGGCAACCCGTCTCTGCAGGTGACCTCAGACGACCAAGATGCTCTCGATGCTTGGAGCGGGGGCACCAGTGCACTTACTCCTCCAGCCGCCGACGGCCTGGACCTCTGCCGGGAACTAAGCGTGGATCTCAACGTCCACCTCTGTCGCATCGGTCGAATAGACGTGTTGCCCGCGGTACGTACGATAAACCCGCGCCGTCGGATAGTCCGTCCGCCGTCCGGAATTACACCGTTGGCCGTTTCGCTGACCGTCTCCAGAGTCGCCGTTGCCCTCCACGCCCGGCCCTCCGAGCCACGCCACAGAACCGCCCACACCCCCGACAACGTCAACCCCGGCAACGACAGAGCTACAGACCGCCACAGCTTCCCGTTCGGGACCATTGAACTTTTCACCTGAAGACGAGAGGTCTCTGTACGAACCCCCTGTCCGTCTTTGCTAAGATTCCGCTGACCGAAATTCCTCCGAAGGCTGGAATGGTACATCGACACAATCAACCATGCGTTCCCCGTCTTCCCCTATGCTCCGTCCGATGGTACCGGTGTCGAGGTCGTGTCGGGTTGCAGTCGCGATCTTGTCCAGACACTCGTCGTCATCGCGGCCAAGCTGTCCGGCTTCGTCAGCACATCTTTTGATTCGTCCGAACTCAACGCCCACATCGACCAGATCCTCAGCTCCGTGTCACTCCAAGAGGACATCGCCGGTGATACGCCAACTCTCGACCAGTTCCGAAAGTTCTGCCTGCTTGCCTTTTACGAGTTCCACCAGTTCCCTGGCCAGCAAGCATGGACCCGCATTGGCAAACTCACCCGTCTAGCGCACTGGACCGGTCTAGATCAACTGGATAGGTTGCACGAGATCGTCCCGCCATGGACGATATTGAGCAAGGATAGGCTGGAGGAGTGGCGTCTAGTCTGGTGGTGCATCTACGCCCTCGATTCTTACGCCAGTGTCTCTACGGGGATGCCCTACGAAATCGACGAGGGGCTAATCAACACCGCCCTCCCACAAGGTCTCCCAACAGACCAGAGCCGAGAATTCTACCTACCGTACCGTCACGATGGCCTGCTGAATCTCGTTCAGAAGCTACTATCAAACTCCCCGCGACAGACCCTCGGCCTCGAGATCCACATCATCAGCATCACCGTTCTGCGCCACGCCGGCCGGGCCCTCCGACTGCACGTCCTCGGCAGACAGGACGACTGCGCCAAAGTCGTCGCCGACACAGAGCGGCGCATCTCCGAGGTCCGCCTCGCCCTGCCGGGGAACCTCTTCAACCCCCGCCGCAACGCCTTCGCGAACGAGTCCGCCGCCGCCCACCACTTCCGCCTCGTCACCGCCATGCACCTGCACATGGCGCAGATGCTCATGACGCTCATCAACTGCCGGCGCCTGGCGGAGGAGCGCGCCTGGCTTCTCAAGTGGCAGCAGGTCCTGGAGCTCTGCCAGGACGTGGCGGCTATCGCCAAGCAGTGGAACAGCAGCTTCTTCCTCAGCGTCGACCCGGCTGTGTCCATCATTGCCTTCATCGCGCTCATTTTTTTGGATTTGCACCTGAAGTTTAACGGTAATGGTGGTGCTGAGATTGGTGATGACCTGCGTACGGAGATTGAGCACTGCGAGACGGTCTTGTTGCTTTTCCTGGAGCAGTTTGCCAAGTCGTGGACCATGCCGCGCCTCCTGATTCGTGAGTCAAACCCATCCTTCTCTTCAGTGCTGCTGTATTCGATCGCGTTGCTGCGCATGGTTGAATTGGGCTATTTGTCGACTAACATCACTCTTGGAAAGTCTCGTTCAAGAGCTTCAAAGAGTCTCTTAACGGCCCTGTCGGATACCAACAAGTCCGTGCCGTGTTTCTCCATTTCCAAAGTCCGCTGCATCCTAGGTGGTTGCAGTTCCTGACCTCCAATGCTTTGCACGCCGAGAATTGCCAGTCATAGGTGTGACGCAACGAAAATGGCTGAGCGAGTTGTTGATTAGTTCCCCTGATTAGCTGCCTGAGAAACTCGTGGTTGGCGGGCGGCTTTCAGCGACACACGAAAGTAGACATAGAACCCTTTCAGAGTGAAAAGAGGGTTCCATGTGCGTATTCATAACGAACGTATGCCGAGGCCTCCAGAGTATTCGCATCCATCTTCCCATAACATTATGTTCTGTAGGTACAGCCTGTCATTCGCTACTAAGCATCTCTCGTTACAAATCCCCCATTCCTAACCAATCGCCCAGACACTGAACAGCTGCCCACCCTACGCGAAAATAAACCCCGAAAAGCCCCGTCTCAAAGTTTCTTCACCGGCCAATCCTTCGGAATCTTATCCCCAAAGTCCTTTGGAATCTCCGGGCCCCAGATCGAAAACGGCCCCACCACATCCCTCGACGTCGGCGTGTGCCTGTTCACCACATCCCCATCCGCATAATGCTCAATCTTGAACCCGCTCGGGTCCGCCCAGTAGTCAAAGATCTGGCTGCCCAGCACGTGCCGGCCGACGCCCCAGACGCTGTGCCACCCGCGCTTGGCGAGCCAGTCGTGCCCCAGCAGCTGCGTGTCGAAGTCGGCCACCTCGAAGGACGTGTGGTGGCAGAAGGCCTTCTTGACGTGCGGCTCCGCGCGCTGCATGAAGAAGGAGTGGTGGTCCGAGAAGGCGTCGCCGAGGTCCAGGTGCATGAAGGTCATGACGTCCATGTTGTCAAAGTCCCAGTGGTGCAGGATGTCGGACGGCACGAAGTTGAAGTGGGACGTGTACCACGCGAGTTCGTTGTCGAAGTCGGGGACGACGTAGCCGTAGTGGCCTAGTTTGTGCACGAGGGCGGGGCCGGGGTGGTAGCGTTGGAAGGCTCCTGGAGGAGGAAGAAGCCATGAGCAAGCTAGCGCATGGGACTTTGATATTCAGGGGTTTTACTTACCTTGTCTCGGCTTCCTGAATGGCTTGTTAAAGGGGCCCACCTCCTCATGAGTGGCAGATGGCTCCTGCGGCTCCGGCTCGCGCTCTTTCTGGCCATATATAACATGGAAGAACATATCATCCGGCCTGTTGAAAGTGACGATACTCCCGCCGCCAGGGGCATACTCAATCGAGCCCACCCGTGCGCCCTCCATCTTAGCCGCCTTGTCAAACTCCTCCTGCGACGCCGCCACGAACGCCGCGCCGCAGAACCGGGGCTTCCCGTCCTTGCTCCTCCGCGCGACGTACACGTACGGGTCCCGGCCGTAGCCGCGGTAGTAGATCGTGTCGTTCCCGGCGCGCGCCTCCTCGACGAAGCCAAAATCGGCGGCAAACTTGGCGAACTCGTCCAGGTCCGGGTGGTCGACGTAGATGTGCCCTGGGCGCGCGAGCTGGACCTTGGATGGGTCGTTGGCGATGGGTGGGATGCGCATGTCGGGCAGGATGGCCTCTCGGATTGGTTTGGGGAGCTTTGCGAGGACGGTGACTATGAGTTGGAGTGCCAGCGACATGGCTTGGAAGGGGGGAGGATGGTGGTTCAAATGCGTTCGGGGTGAAGGTGTTGGATTTGGGGGTTTGCTTGGAGTATTTGACGGCCGGCGGACGGTCGGTGACGCGAGGCAATGCCGTCGAGGCCGGGTGCTTGGGAAATTCTATTAAGATGTGTAGCTCACGGCCGCGGGCTGAATTGGGTAGATCTACATGCCATCCATTGCCATGTGAGCGATCTGATCTTCCGTCAAACCAATTGTTCGGTGTTATTACGTTTGTCGAGCATTTACGCCGACGAAGCTTTCTCCGTCGGAGCAACTCCTAACCCCCCGACCCCCGGCGCCGGGAAAGCGGGGACCGTCGGAGCATCTTCCCTTTCGCCACCACCTCCATGTCCACGGGTGGATGTCCTACAAATGACCCCCCAGAGCACGTCCCATACTTTCAGACCAAGATACCAAACCGACTTGTTGAGACGATCTCACAACACGCATCCTTCCAGCCCCAACGATGCCCACACCTATCCCCCGCCCCGTCGTCCTTATCACAGGCTGCAGCTCCGGCATAGGCGAATCCCTCGCCCTCGCCTTCGCCGCGCGCAACTTCACCGTCGTCGCAACCGCGCGGCAAACCTCCTCCCTCGCGCACCTCACCAAGCGCCACGACAACATCATCCCCCTGCCCCTCGAGCTCGGCAACCTGGCCAGCCTGGACTCCTTCCGCGACGCCGTGCTCGCGCGTACGGGCGGCCGGCTGGACGTGCTGGTCAACAACGCGGGCACGCATTACGCCGCGACGGCGCTGGAGCTGGACATCGCGGAGGCGGAGAAGGTGTTTGCGGTGAATGTGCTCGCGGTGATGAAGCTGTGTCAGCTGTTTTTGCCGTGCCTGTGCGAGGCGCCCCGCGGACGGATCGTGCAGATTGGGAGCGTGACGAGGGATGTGCCGGTGGCGTGGCAGTGTGTGTATAATGCGTCCAAGGCGGCGTTGAGCCAGTATACGAAGACGTTGCGACTGGTGAGTCTGATGCTTGTGATGTGTGCTCTTGTCTAACATGCAGCTCAGGAGGTGCAACCGTTCGGGGTCGAGGTCGTCGAGGTCGTGACCGGGTTCGTGCGTAGCAACCTCCTCCACCACGGCCTCGACGCCCCGAAGGATTCGCCGTATCTCGCGATCAAGAAGGACATTGAGCGCATCAAGTTCGAGGGGAACCAGAACGGCATGCCTGCGCGGGCGTATGCTGAGTCTGTCGTTGAGCAGCTGCTCCGGAAGCGGAAGCGGGATGAGATCTGGGAGGGGAAGCTGGCGTGGATACTCAATCTGATTGTCATCTTTTCACCTTTGTGGTTTCTGGTATGTGGTTCTCAAAAGTGCTTTACCATTCACACGTTGAACTTTGCATCTGACACATTGAGTAGAACTGGTTCTTCTCTCGCCAATTCAAACTTAACCGCTTGGGGCGTCCAAGAAAGTAGTTCATGGAGGCAGTGCTTGATTCATGTCTAGACTGTGGAAATTTCAATTGAAGGTTCAGGGCTCTGATCACGTCAATCGTCAACGCTTGCTACTATTAGATTCAGACGACGGGGCAAAGGGATAGTTGTGCTGAAAAGTAGTGGGCCTTTTGAAAACGCTGCAGATCCCATACAGGCCTTTTTTCAATCATAATCTACTCTCCGCTGTAAATTTGCTCAAACTTCGGCCACAGCCTTGTTATGATGTTGATCTCACCCCTCTGGATCGTTCACGGAGATACTGCCGTGCAAGCCCCACCGGGACGGAGTGGCCCCGAGTCGGCTGCGGAGATTGTGGGTCACAGCGACGGCGAGCTCGGGGAGATTCATCCAGCTCTCGCGGCTGGCATGAAAGCAAATCCGCCACAGCATTCAATTAACCGCCAAGACGGTCTTTCAAAGAGATTTAGTGCCCGATAGACTACATGTGATAGGCGCATAGCCATGATCCTCGGGGTCCAGACCCTGCAATGCTCTCCCTAGTGGATCATCGGAGCTGCCGCCGCTGGAAATAAGGTAGTTGACCATCCCTTGGCGGGATCAACCCCATCTGCCGCGGCATGTCACTCAAGTCCGCGACTTCGCATGGACTGCCACGGACACCTTCTCGGAGGATCCACACCGCCGCAGGGCTGGACAAGGTTTTTGCAAGATATCCCGCGGGACATCTCTGATTGGTGGTTCGCTAGTCAAAATAGCTGGATTCGGCATCCGGTTCGGCTCGTCTTAGGTACTTCGGGAAAGGTGGGGTTTGAGAGGAACGCGTGTAAGTGCAATGACCCATCGTTGAGAGGCAGTCGGTTCACACGATTCGGAATAATTTGTATTTGAGGTCTCTTGTTTTCGCTGGATTACGACACCAGATTTCATTCAAACCACACCGAAGCTATTCAATTGACCGTAAAAAGAGCGCGAAACACAAGCTGGATACCATGGAGGAGACACAGGTCGTCATTGTCGGGGGAGGGCCCGCTGGCCTTGCGTTGGGATTGTCGTTGGCGCAACATCAGATTCATGTAAGCTGATAATTTGCTGGCGATTCCGCGACGATTTCGCGACGATTTCATGCGCGCGACGTTCGGCTTAGACTGACTTTGACCCGCAGTCAGTCATTCTAGAGAAGGCAGCAGAGGTGACCACGGATCCGCGAGGCGTGTGGCTCACAGGAGATGCTGTAAGAATCTTTCACGCCATTGGAATCGGCCATGAAATGAATCAAGTCGGCCACGGTAGGTGCAACGAGTCAATCGCCAAAAGCAAAATTTTTGCTGACAACCTATTGAAACAAAAAGAGCCGCCTCACGTCAACTTCCACCATTCAACCTTCAACACCACCCCTTTCTACCGGATGGAAATCACCACCGCCAACAGCCTCGAACAGTGTGTGCCCGAAGGCTTTCTGCAAAATCAGCCCAAACTAGGTTCGATCGATCTCGTTTCGTGGAGGAACCTCGTTTCCTGAGCTGACTTTGACCTCATAAGAGCATGCCCTGAGACGCGCGATCGAGAAGACGAATTATTGCTCATTACGCACGAATTGCACCGTGATCGGAAGGTCCAGTGAGGTGCCGCCGACTGTCGAATACTTGGACGCCCGAAAGTCTCGCCGCGTCATCAGAGGACAATGGCTCGTTGGCGCCGACGGCAAAACGGGCATCGTCCGCAAACACTTCCTGGAACCCACGGCCGGGATCAAGCAGGAGGCCGGCGTCTACCCCTACGAAGGGGTGTGGGTCGCCGCCAACCTCAAGATGACCGTCCCAACGCCGCAAACACACCCCAACTTCCCGCTCTGGAAGTACGGATACACCCCCGACGAGGTCTACGACCTCTTCTGGCCCATGGGCTGGCACTTCTGCAGTCCGCCCGGCAGGCCGACCGCAACAGGCAGATTCGGTCCCCACGCCGACCGAACATGGCGCCACGAGTTCCGCGTCGACGAGTTCGGAGGCCCGATATACCCGGAAGAGCTCTTCTGGGAACACATTTCCCAAAGCATCACCCTCAGCGAAGACTCCGTCCGCGGCCACCGCTTCGACGAGGCCGTCGAGTATCCCCGCGACTGCATCGAGATCCTGCGCTGTCGCCCCTTTAAGTTTGTGCATAAGTGCGTCAACCGGTGGTACGACAAGCGCACCCTCCTAATCGGCGACGCGGCCCACGTCTTCCCGCCGTTCGCCGGCCAGGGCATCGCAAGCGGCGTCCGCGACGCGCATCAACTTGCATGGCGGCTGGCCCTGCTCCTCCGCACCCACGCGGACCCGGAAACCAACACTGCGATTCTAGAATCGTGGGCCGCTGAGCGCCGTCATAGTGTGGACGACGCCGCGAGGATGTCCATGGTCTCCGGCACCGTGTGCAACAGCCAGCCAACTCTGTGGATCATGGCGCTGGCGAAGCTGCACGGGTTCATCAACTCGATCCCCATGCTTCGCGGGTACGATGTGGTGGCCCAGCAGGAACGCCGTGGTTTCTGCGGCGTGGCTGATGGGTTCTTTCTTAAAGCTTACAATGGCGGTGCTCGGCTGGCGCAGATATACGTGCGCTCTTCGCTGGGTCAGTCGCCGATGTTGTCTGACAACCTGCTCCGCCAGTGCGGGACCATCTTCACGGTTCTTGTTATCAGCAATGGCGATCCAACGGAGACGAACGAGTCGTATGCGGAAACCAAAGAAGCTATCTCGGCAGCTTCTTTGGATCCCACTGTCTTGTCGGGGGAATCCATCGTTGTCTATCATCTACAGGGTGAAGAGTTGGATACTACCTCTAAGCTCTCGAAAGAAGAACAGAGCGAGTGGGAGGTCTTCTCACCTGTCCCAACTTCCGAAATTGAGACATCCTTGGCTCCCGGATACAACAGCACATCGTATCTTTCTCGACTAGGCTCATCTGCCAAGTTCGTTATCTTGCGTCCAGATATGTTCGTGTTTGCATGCGCAAAGAGCAAGAATGAGCTGGCGCACTGCTTGGATCAACTTCGGGCGCGTCTTGGTTGAGGATACCATGGCTTAACATGTCGTCCAGGTCGCTTCACTTGAAGGCGTCGAACATAAATGCAAATCTACAACTCTTTGTAGATAGTTATACTAGGGCTAGAACGAAGCTCTCTAATTCCGTTGATGCATGATTGGTGATTGACTTGAAAAGAGCCTGCCGCAGTTCACGCTCCCCGTACCTCCCATAAGGCGAGGAGACAGTCACTTGTAAATCTTAGAGCCGAAACTGCATGAATTTTGACCATATACTCCCATCACGTAAAAGAGCGAAGAGAAAATTACCGAACTTGAAACCGCGAGCCATCGTGACGCGGCTTGCTCAATCATGTTCACGGGTACCTATGGAACGTGCTCATACAGGCCAGTATCAATGTATGTTTTGAGGACGAATGAGTTGCCTATTGGATCTCGACTTGTACCTAGCTCTCGGTTTCTCAAGCCACCGGCTTCCCGAACCCGTCAGTCTTGGTAGCCTTGGAAGTAAAGCAGTTGCCGTCAGGACCACAGTCCCGCCAGTCGACGCCCTCCTTAGGCGTGAAGCACGTGCTCCTCTCATATCGGTAACCAGGACCTTTCTTCTGCTTGAAACAGAGCTCTGTCGACTCGTCGCCGCCGACCCAACCGTCGTCTTCGGCACCGTTGACCTGGCCCTCGATGGCATGATACTACACCTTTGTTAGCAACAACACCGAGTGCTTCGGACTGGAGGAGAGCTCACATATGATCCTTCGTACATCGCCCCATCTTCTTTCGTCCACTTCTTTCCACCTGTGAGGGCGTTAACGTCGAGGCTAGGAGGCGCATCGTGGGGACGTTGCAAACTGACTGAACACGAATCTTCCATTCATAGCGTTGACGACCTTTTTGCTGTATTCGTCGCTGGTTACTTTGCCTTGCCAATCACGACAAGCACAGAGACGGTGCTTTTCAGCGGTTGCGGTGGCCGCCCTGAAGGAGTTAGTTGTGATCCGCGACTTGTTATGAGGCTGATTGCAAAGTGACGCCTACATACAGAAGCAATGTCAGGAAAGCGAAGGTGGTTTTCATCTTAAATAGCTTGATGTTGCGAGAGAGCAATTGAACGAATGTCTGGAACGAATGTGAGAGTCTGATAATCAGACAGTGGGAAAAGAATGAGTGTGAATTGAAGCAGAGAGATTTTGTCCTTCCTCTCTGCGCGTGTCTCTCTCTATATATAAATACATCTATAATCTCTATGTCTTCATAAAATATTGTCTGTCGTCCTTCGCGAGAAGTTCTCACCATGGCAAGATGTGCTTGTTCCAGCATATGCCTGACAGGTAGTAGGCGCAATGGGCAGTTGTCGTGAAAGCGATACCGAGAGCAGTGCCCATTAATTTAATTTTTAGGCACTGCGTCTTATGGACGTGCTTCTATTGTGAACGACTTTTGGCCCAGGGAAGGGCTCTCGGCTAAGCCGATGACTCGCTGTGACCTGATTGTCAGCCACTCCAACCCACCTCAAAAAGCGAATTGAGACCCTGGAAACTCCGCAACCTGTGCTTAACGTCAAGTAAGCTGTCGAGCTATACTACGAGACTGACAACCTTCACAATCTTGAAGTGCAGAGAGCTCCTGTATCAAATAGACGTTCTGGATGACTCAGTGCATTGTCGCCGTACCCAAGACCCTTGGTTTCCGAGTTGCGAATCGCGAGTCGTCGGGGTTTCCGTGACTAGTTGTTGATCACTGCCTGTACAGGCGCCGTCAACTCAACGGAGTGTATTGTTTACAATAAAGGCCAAGAAAATAGGGCCTTGATTATTTCATAGCACAGCGATGGTTCGGGGGTGATTTCGTGTGGTTGGCAATGCAACTTTCACTGAAGAGGCAGTTGAGAGTTACTCTAGTAGTCCAATCCATGCATGCATGAGCGTATACCTACTTATGCCCATGTCCTCTTAATCACGTTTGCCCCTTATCTCTCCATAATGTACTTCAGTTATTCTTCTTGTAAGAACCAATACTACAATGCCGATTCGAGTGACATCAATGGAAGAAATACGGACGGTCGTGTGAGATCGCATGAAGTCTAGAGTTATCGCCTCGGCATGATTTCATGTTCACACCCGGGCAACAAAACATCGCTTCTACCTCACTCCTTGTCTGCTTCGACTTGCGTAATGGAATCTCGGGCGCTTTTATAGTTTCTTCCGGCGGTATTTCCGACAGCTACACGGAGTTCGCAAGTTCTCTCGGTGTCTGGTAGCTGAAGTACTCGACTGAGTATGGTTGGGTCAGGCTAAGCACATTGAGAAGACCAATTCTTGTTTATTGCGGAAACCTTTTCCCGAGGACTCTGGGGCGGTGTGCTGTCCTATCTCCACCGAGATTCCTCCATTAAACATGACCCGCAGGCGGCACTCTGAATCATCGTTGTACTCCTAAGGTCGTCCAAGTATATATTACAACATCACAATTAATTCTATCACAGAAGTGCTTCTTCTCGAATGGGCATCGTTATATTGCGTTGAATACTTTGGAGACAGAACCAGACACGCTTCCATGGCGTCATCATACGCAGTTGGTTGGCGCTGAGCATGCGAGTTGAATCAGACGCATGCATGATGACTCGCGAATGTCAGTATTCAAGAACCGATGCAGATGTCGTCTGCAATATGGTTTGGTTGATTTCAGGTCTGGTTGCGTTCGAAGCTCTTCAATATGTCCTTGGCCATCAATTCAGAGTCGTGTTCAAGCCCTTCGAGCCATTCTTTATCCTGGAGGGATCCGGCAGAACCCCTGTAAATGTTTATGTTGGTCTCACAGGACCAGCTAGCTAGTAGGGCAGCAAATATTATATTATATTAACTGCGTTAGTAGTGATGTGGATTAGGTTAACTGCGTTAGAGGTAGTAGCTGTAATTATAGCGTTAATCGCAGAGGCTGACGCCTTATATAATTATTAATTATATAAGGTGCGTTCAGCTTAATTAATGCTATAATAAGCTAGTGTTATTAATACTAATAACTTTCTCTTTTTACTAGTATAAGCATAATTAATAATAACTATAATATAATTTAAAAAGAAGTTATTAAATAATATATCACGCAAAAAGTAGTAATTATTAATAATTACCTATAATTCTTACTATAATAATTACTCTATAACTATTACTTAATTTTACCTTAAGCTAATATTAGTAATTAACTACTACTTAGACTTATATAACTTATCCCTCTATCTATATTATTACTAAATTTATATTAAAGAAGTATATAAAGTATTAATTAAGCTTCACCTTAGTAAAGATACTAGTAAGGTTATTATTACTATTAATCTATTATATTTTATATAGCTTATAGCGCTTATATAACTACTATAGAGCTATAATATTAATTATTAAATACTTCTCTTTTATAATACTTAGCTTAATAAGGTACTTATATAGTAAATATAAGTTAGTATAGATAATAATAGGTATTAGAAGTAAGTTAAGCTATTTAGTAATTATTTAGAGGGTTATAGAGATAGTATAAGCTATATTAATATTAGTAACTATACTATAGACCTTAGAGGCTAATATACTTTAAGTAACTTATTTACTTTTTATTAAACTAAAGTAGATAATATAATAAGGCAAGGGAGAAAACTTATTAATCGTACTAAGTGCTCCACTCTAGGCGGAAAACCCCTAAAAACGCCTAAACACTTATATATCGATTTTCTAAATAACTATAAGAGATATAAAAGTAAATATATAAATATAAGCCTAACTAACTTATACTTTATTTATATTTTTCACTCTCTTTATACCTTAAGTTATATAATCTTTTAGAAGAAAATAAGCTACTAAGAAGAAGTTTAGTAGTATTATCCCTATAGTATTCTTCTCTATTTTCGCTTTAAATAATTGAGGAAATATAGTAAGGATTGAGAAAGAGGATAAAAGTAGGGCTAACTAAGGCTAGAGAAACCTAAAAATACCTATTCTTATTTAATTTTTAAAAAGTAAGAATTAATAAATTTTTCCTATAAACTAAGCTAAAGAAACTTAAAAGCTCTTCTAAAGGGGAGATCACTAAAGTTATTGAGGAAAAATAGGAATTTTTATAAAAATAAGTGTATTTCTTGCTTATCTACTTAGTCTTTTTCGTTATAAGCTAACTAGGCCTCTATCTACTTATATAACCCTTTTCCTCTTATAATAACGCCTAACGCCTACGAAAACGCCTATCTAGCCCCTTACCTTCTAGTCAAAATTACTAAAAATTCTAAGTTCTCTACCCCCTTTTAATAATATTACTATTAATTATAAACTTATTCTTATTAGAAGGGGTCTTATTAGTAAGAATAATAGTAAAGCTAAGCTATAATATTAAGTTAGTATTATTAGTAAATAAGCTATTAATAAAAATAAAGAGTTTAGTAGTTAATAAGTTAATAAGTATAAATATTAACCTTTATACTAATAAAGCTATCTATTACTATAGTTATATATTAAAAGTCTTAATATTATTAAGTAAGAGGTTTTAATACTAAATAGTAGTTAATAAATTATAATATACCTTAAGTTAGCAGATTAATATAATATATACTCTATATATATATTATTTAATATATTACTTCTTAATAGTATTAGAGGTAGTATTAATATTAATAAAGGTAAGCTTCTTATTTTAGCCTTTTTAGTAGAGAATAATAGTTTTTAACTTATTAATACTAATAATATTACTATTAAACGTTAGTAGTTAGTTAATAATAAGTTATTATTTAGTTTTTATTATAAATAAAGCTTTAGTTAGAGCTTTATCCTTATAAGCTGAGAAATTAGTATTAGTAAAGCTTAAAGTATTATTAGTTTATATATTAATAACTATAAAGTTAGAGTTAATAGTAGAAAGGACTAAAAAGTAGAGATTATAGTTTAAAGTAACTATCTAGAGAACTTCTCTATAGTAATAGCTATATATAACTTACTAATAGGTATTAGTTTTAGTAATATTATAGAGTAGCTTAATAACTTTTATAATAATACCTTCTAAGTATTAGTTATAAATCTAAATAAGTAAATATATAAGGATTATTCTATTAAGCTTTATTACTAATTAGATATATATTTATATTATATTATAAAGCTAGAGGATCTTATTAAAAAGTAGTAATTATAATATAATAATAAGGATAAAGTATTAGCTTATATACTATATTATTAGGGATTATATTAAAATTACTTCCTTATTATTATTAGTATATCTTTAGATAATAAGGTAGAACTTCTTATAAAGCTTATTAATATTCTTACTTTTAATCTTATTAACTATTTATAATTAGAAAATATAGACTTTTATATACTTAATAAGGTTATATATAACTATTTTAAAAACACTTTAATTAATAAGTTTTTTAACTTTAGCCTTATTAGATTACTTAAAAGGGTAGCTAGGTATATTAATTTTACTTACTTTATAGAGCTAAATAGCTAAGTTAAGGTTAATATATTCTTTATTAGTTAAAAAGACTTTATTAGTAGTAAAGAATATAGTAGTAATATTAATATTATTAACCTCTAATATAAAGTTAATACTAAAGGTAAAGTTAATATTAACTATTTTTATTATAAGCCTCTATCTTTATAAACTTTAGTATAACTTATTTAAAGGTAGTTTTAGATATTCTTCTCTCTTATAAAGCTAGCTATATTAGTATAGTAGTATTAGTATTAGTATTAGTAATCCTTTTTAGTTTTTTTTTATTAATATTATTAATACTTTAGAGGTATTTAGTAGAGAGTTAATATTAATAATATCTTTATTTAAGTTATTATAAAAAAGCTTAATATAAGTTAATTAAAATATTCTTAGCTTATAAAGTAAGTTAAATATATAGCTCTCTTTATTAATAAAGAGAAGCTTATATAAGCTAGCTTAACCTTTATTCTTATATTATATAAGAATATCTAACTATAATAAAAAAGCTAATATTAATAATATATTTAAACTATTATATAAAGTAAGAGTATTAGAGATTTAATACTTAGTATATATATAATAGAGTTTATTAGTAGCTTTTTAAATAGCTTCTTAGTACTTAGTAATACTTAAAAATAGTACTAAATTCTTAGTTACTTAAAAATAAGTATTAAAAATAAATAAGGTTAAAATTAGATTATTAAGTTTAGTAGTATTATTAATAGTTTTAATAGTTATTTATAAGGCTTACTTCTAAAAGATAGAAAGGTTTTTAGTATAGATAATATTATAGGTATAATATAAAGTAGTATAATAATATTTAACTTTATTAATACTATAATAAGCTTTAATAAATACTTCTTTAATAGTAATTACTAAGGTATAAGTAGTATACTTAAATTTATAACTATAGAAGTTAGTATTAATATCTATTATAATAAAGTTTAGAAAGCCTTAATAGATATTAATTTAGTATATATATAGAACCTCTTAAATATATTAAGCTAATAGATTTTTAAAGAAATAAGCTATATTAAAGCTAATAATATTATTAATAATATAGAATATTAATTTATTACTATTAAAATATATAATATCTATAAAGATCTTATAATTAAACTTATAGTTATTATAAAAAGTAAATCTAAACTTTTTAAGTTAACTAATATAAAGTTAATAATATTAGTAGACTTTAGTTAAATAAATAAAAAAGCTTTTATTAACTTTATATTTAATTTTAGTAAGAATATATTAAAGTTTAATAACTAATAAGTAACTAAAATAGTAATAGAATTATTAAAGTTTAACCTTATTAAAGTAGTAATAAGTAACTAATTATTCTTATTAGAGAAGTATCTAAAGATACCTCTATTTATAGATAATTAAAACTTTAAAATCTTTCTATTTTATAATATTATTAAGGTTATTAAATATAACTTCTATTTTATTTATATTATAGAGATAATATAAAAAAAGTATATTTATTAGTATAATATAGAAAGTAATAAGACTAAGTAGTATAAGAATTTTAATAGATCTTAATAAGTAAATAGAGTTATTAAAACTAAATTTAATAGTAGCTACTCTTATAGTATTAACTTTAAGGTTTAATATTAATTATTAAAGTATAAAAACCTAAAACTAGCTTACTATTAAATATTTAGAGGTATTAGTATTAAGTAGAATACCTTAAAAGATTATTAATCTATACTTTCCCTTAAAAAAGAACTATAAAATATATTCTTTAAGCTTAACTATAATATATAGATCTTACTTAATAATAATATAGAAAGTAGTATTATTACTTAATATACTAATAACTTTAAAGCTATTAAAAGTAATACTAATAAAGTAAAGAGTTAGAAATTATTAATTCTTATTATTTAAGCTATTTAACCTATACTAACTATCTTTAGTATTAGAGTTATTAATATTAAGAATATTAAAATAATTTAATATATCTTTATTATAGCTATTAATAAGAAGGTTATTAATACCTTTAATACCTTTATATTATATTAGAAAGTAATAAAAAGTAGAAATAGAGATATCTTTATTAATATATATTTACTTAAAGTAGTTAAAAGCTTTATAGTAATTTTTAATAAAATACTTTATTAATTAGTAGCTTATTTTACTATAAATATAATATTTCTTTTTAGATTTAAAAAATATAAGTTAAAAGTAATATTAACTATAAGGTATATATAGGTAATAGCTAAATTAAGAGTTATAGCTATAGCTATTATATTAATAATTAGTCTAATATTAATTATTAATAAGAGTTAGATTTATTATAAAATACTTATAAGCTTAGCTTTATATTATAATACTAATAGATAATTAAAGCTAGTTAATAATACTTTTATAGTCTTTAGTAAAGCTTATAAAAGTATAGTTATACTTAAATATATTTTAATAAGTATTAAGGACTTAATTATAAAAAGTATTATTAGAGTAATAAATAGTAGAGAGGGTATATTAAATAGTAATAAGTTTATTAAAGATTATTTTAAAATACTTTATTTTAGTTTTATTAAAGTTCTTAAGGATTATATAATTAAAAGTAGTATTATACTACTTAGAGAGATATACTTAATATAACTCTTTAGTCTTAAAATAAGCTTTAACTTTAATAACTAATCTAATAAAGTTAATAAGTATATTATTATTATAAAGCTTATTATAGTAGTAATTAAATACTTTATTTTTAAGTATAATAAAGAAAGTACTTAAAGTTTAGAATTAGTTAATACTAGCTTTAATATAATAATCCTTAAAAATAAGAAGCTTAAAGTTAAAAATATTATATATATTACTCCTAAATTATATACTATTATTATATAACTTTATAAGATCTATAAGTTAATAAGAGGATAGCTAATTAAGTATAGTAAGGTTAAATATATTACTTTTATTAAAGTTAATATTAAAGCTTTTTAGATAGGTAAATATAGTTAATTAATAAGTTCTAATAAAGCTTAATTTATAATAGATTAGTTTAAAAGATAGAGCTATATATAAAGAGGTATAACTAAAAGATATTAATAGTTTTAGCTTAATACTTTTAATATTATTAAAGAAGTTAATATTCTTAATAGCTTTCTTAAGAAAGGGAAATTTAGCTATCTTATTATTAATATCTTTATTAGATTAGTAGTAGAAGTTTTAATAAAAAGTAGTATAGATATTAGAAGTAATAGATTTATTATTTTATATAATATAAACTTTATTAGTAATAAAGAAGTTCTTAAATTCCTTTATAGTAGCTTTATTATAATAGTTAAAAATAAACTTTAGTATATCTTTAAAATTAATAAAAACTTAACTTTAGAGGGTAGAACTAATAAAGTTATTAAGTTAGTAGTACTCTATATTAAATAAGAAGTATAAAGCTATTTATCTTTAAGTAATAATATTTAATTTTATATTAATATTACTAAGCTTACTTTAAATATTATAGTTAACTATATTATAAACTTTAGTAAGGATAAGAATAAAATAAATATTAATAGGGGGAACTAGAGGTACTAAGAGAGCTAGAAGGTTACTTAGAGAGGTACTTAGTAGGGGTAAGTTAGTTAAGTTAGATATAGTTAATAAAGCTCTTAATAAGTATAAATATACTTAAAGGCTATACTAACTAAGTTATAAATAAACTAATAATAGTTATTTAAAAAGTTATATAAGTTATTAAAAATATAGAGAGTAGATATTAATATTCCTAATAGAGTAAGGTATTAAGTTAAATTATAAGTAATAATTATTATATTATAGTTATAAAAAGCTTATTAAGTATTATAATAGCTAGAGCTTATTTATTTAATAAATAATTTATAACTCTATTATTTTTATTTAACTTAATATAGCTTAATAGTAATTAAAAATAAAAGTATATAGGTTAAGAAGGATTTAAGAGGGTAAGTAAGCTTAATAAGTAATATTATTTATAAAGTAGTAAGATTTTAAGAATAAGAGGATAATATAATAGCATTATAGAAGGAGTATAAGTTAATAAAAGTAAAAGATAGTGAAAAATTCTCTTATAGTTAATAATTAGTAGTTAGTATTTAGTAGTTAAATAATAAGAAAATCTTATAATAAAGTATATTATATACTATATATATAAGTAGTTATTATTAAATAGGTTTAAAGTAGTTATTTATTATTAATATTAACTTAGTAATAAAAAAGGTAGTTAAAAGCTATTAAAAATAGAGTAATCTCTTATTTATTTATTTAGTATGAAAACTCTACTTATAAGAAAATAAGAAGCTAAGTAAGGTAATTAAGAGTAAAATAAATAGTTAATTTTATTATTAATTATAAGTTAATAAGTTAAAATTAATATTAAAAGTTAGATATATAATAGATACTCTTTAAATAAAAAGTAAGAGTAATTATTAAAAGTATTCTAAGTAAAATAAACTATTTCTTAGGTTATATTATAATTACTTCTATTAAATATAAGATTAGAAGCTATAAAAAGCTATTATTATAATCTTATTATTATTAATACTATAGGGAGATATTACTTAATCTTATTAGTACTAGTAATATTAGTATTAATATACTCTTCTTAGAGACTAAAAGAGGGTAAGTTTAGAGTAGTTTAAGTGAAATAAGCTATCTTTTTTAAAGTTATAACTACTTTATTAATATAAGTTAATTAACTAAGCGTTTCTAAGTAGAATAGATCTAAACAAATATTAATAAAACTACTTCTTCTAGAGCTTTATTAATCTATAGTTAATTAATATATTATATAGTAGTAATTATAAAGTTAACTACTAATTAGTATTAGTTTTATAGGATTAGTTAGCTAATAGGGTATTATAGGTAGTAAATATTATATTATATTAATTATATTAGTAGTAATATAGATTAGGTTAACTATATTAGAAGTAGTAGCTATAATTACAGCATTAATCGCAGAGGCTAACGCCTTATATAATTATTAATTATATAAGGCGCGTTCAGCTTAATTAACGCTGCGATAGGCTAGCGTTACTAACAGTTTAAGATAGCGGCCTAGGAAATCTTCGAAGATACCGCAAACGAATGGTTCAAGTAGCGTCTATCTCACTAAAGCTATAACTCCCTAGACTTCCTGCTCAGTTCCTGGCTTCCCTAGATGTAGAACTTATGAACGTAATTAAGTGTTGAGCTGCCCTAAACATCGTTAGTATCTCTCATCTTCGCCCTACTGTCATCCCCAGAATACTGAGGAAATCTCCCTATGAGAACTCCAGAGCTTACAGATAAGTAGATAAAACTTATCCAATGCCCTCACAACTATCACCTCTTAAACTTTAATCAGTTCTAGAACCGTTAGCAGATTGGTCACTGTTCCCAGAGACGTTAACTTCTCAACACTATCTTATAACTGTTTTCAAATGAATAAGTGATCTGACACATCGGAATAGAAACCGGGAGGCAACATATAAATTGAAACATGATGGTAATCCCAGAGATCTCTAATATCATCGCGCGGTGGCTGTAGTGTTATTGTTCCTCTCTGAGCGTGCGACAATGTTCAGACAACTGCAATCAGTAGGTGCTTAATGCGTTGAACATCGTACGTCGACTCAGATCTAAGACTTTTTCTAAATATTTACCAGATATGGTGTCCTTCTGAGAGTATGCAGAGACAAATTCAAGGATTGTGGACAGCGATGACTGTTCCCCGCGGCACAGCGGCATGGAACTGTCGGTATCTTTGCCCGACTTGCCTATGACAGCGTCCTTTCAGTCAATTCAGAGTGTCTGATAGATGATTTGGAGATACTGTTTTAGTGTGCTCTGATTTAGGCGTTCTTGTATTGATTATATACTGGTTGGCTTCTCGGAGGATGAAACATCAAACGACTTCTGGTCTAGCGGCTTCTGCTTCCAATCTGCCCCTTAAAGATGATCTAAAAGAGGCTCAGTCTCAGAAAAAGTATGTATATATACGGCTTGTTGTTCAAGATCTTATTCATCACACAATCAGAAGATATTCCCGCTGGCTGGGGCACTATGGACCAGCCTTCACATGCTCCCGCTGAAGATCGGTTTGTCCTTCCTCGGCAATCATGATGAAGCCTGATATCTATTCCGTTGTCTGAGTATCATGGGACTCATTTCTAAGTGGTAAAGATGATGACGGCAGATGAGGCCCCAAGAAGTCGCATGCAGGTTATCATGCTAGTGAGTTGGTAGTGAGTTGGTAGTGAGAGTGGCAGGAGCACAGAACAAGACGTGGAGATAAATTTCCTCTAAGGCAGTCCTGCACCGAAGAAGACAAGTCGTACTCAACCTCACATTTTCTCATCTAGTGTTTCTTTGGATTCACTCAGTTTATGTACGTCCTCGAAATCCTGTTCCATCTCCAATACCCGCGTAACCACAGCCTAGGCGGGTTAGCCACCCACAGCAGCCGTGAATAGCCTCGTAATCATATGTATATAATGCGCAAAATGACAGAAAATTTTCATAACAAAACAATAGTGGGCGGGGAGGGTCGGATGGGTAAGCTTTCATTCTTGAGAGGATAGGAAGGGATGATGAAGTCAGTCCGAGCAAGTCCCGCAGAACGGCAGGCTTGGGTACCCTGTGGCATCATCACGTTCGAAACGGTGAGAGCTTATCCATTCTCACATACTTCAACAAAAGCAGGGGACATGAATACTAGGGGGGAGAAAAACAGCGTGTGCTCGCCCAAGTAAGAATAGTTGAGCAGGCTCTTGAGGTCCCGCACCGAAACCTGCGACCAAGAAGACCTGATGGTGAGTTCTTTGGCGTCAGACGTTAGCTGAAACAGGATATTCGCTGCAGATTTCAACTGAGAAAATGTCTGAATCCAATTTATACACATTTGAGGCCTTCAAGCTTCGCTCGCTGGCCGCATGAGCCTCACCCCATTTGGCTGGGATCGTATCCGTTCAGACCCAGCTTCAGCATTGAGAACCTCTTCATATGCAGGCTTCAGCATGGCTCTGGTATGCGTATTTTAAGACGCTAATCTACATCGTAGTCTGGCTTTTGATCTTTCATTAGCAGGTTCGCTTGCATCTTTGTTTTTGTCAGGTATCCGATTAAGCCGGTATCCCGAGGCTCTGGTATTGCAATCAATAGCGACAGGTTTATCACTTTGAGGTCACCTGAATACACAAGATGAATGATTTACTAGAGGATATGACAGGCATTTAGCTAACAGAATGCTGTCTTAGTATATATTTGATACCCTTCCACACGCACTCATATATACTGTTGTCGCAACAGGGCCTAAATGGCCCCATGAATTTCCCCAAGACTGGACGCATACCAAGTATCTCATCATTGCTTTTAGAGTACAAATCGACGAGGAAAGCTATCTTCAATAGTCTCTCGGTCATACCATAGAACGCTCTCACACCCTAGATGCACCTAAGACGCCCAGCCCAACAAGAACACACCAAAGGTCTGCATGTTGGAGCAATGTATCAAAGAGTGTTGAGACAACAGTCGCATGGGAATCTATAAAGTGTGACATTGCGCTGTGAATTCTAAGCAGGCAAATGTGAACAAAGCCCAGGAATAGGGTTACCATTCAAAGCTGCTCTGGCGCAACTTGTTCGCTCAGATGGATGGACATGATGCGTCGCACTCAAGATAGCACACATGATCCTGCGCTGTGCAACCCTATCGTCTGAATGGTGGTATTCCGTCTAAAATACGCCAAAGATGAAGTCTTGAGATGTGCTCTCTGATAAACTGTGAAGTTGAACCACGTCAGCTCATTCTCTTGTCATCTATGTGCTTGTTTGGATAAGATGCTAGGTGTCATTGCGCCTAAAGAGGCTATTAAACCTCTATATTTATATTGACAAGGCTGCTGAGCCTCCTGTGACACTTGGTTCATGTCAATCCTTAAATATTAAATTAAAGTCTGAAGTGAGTTGCGCCCATCACACGCGAGATCTACGCCAAAGTCTCGCGGACGAAGACGTCCCTCGTTTTCTGCCAATAAAAAACAGCAGGACAGATAATCTCCTAATAAGACAAATATTGCCGATACATCACAGTCGTCACTCACGAAATCATGCATATTTCATGTGGTTTCGCTACCTCCGAAAGCCGGCGACACAACGACCACTTCAACCGCAAGTTCGACCGTTTCATCATCGTCGTCCGTCAGTTCCGTGGAAGTTTGTGAGTGAATACTCAAAATATGACGAGTTCATTTCCATAGAGATCTTAAAAACTGGGAATTGGCAGCTATTTGGCGGGTTAAAGGTTCTGAGAAGCTGTCACTTGTCCAGAGAACACTGCATTGCTTCAGATCTTTCATTCCCATGGTCTTTTGTGACAGGAGAAGACGCCCGCAGGCGCTCGTTTTTAAAGCCGCAAAGCTCTTGACACTCCTTCTAGATCATAAGACAAGCAATTTTATACAAATACGGTCAAACTCTCTCCGTCTTCGCTACCAACGCTTTCCTCAACGACCGAAGAAATCGAATCATGTGTGGTGTTCTGTGCTCCAAGAGGTCACCGAGTAATCCCCTAAACATGCGAACGACTCCCTCGCTTATAACCATTATCTCTTTGGAGCTAGTGCGTCGCCTGAATATATTCCAAATACATCAATAGCAGCGACGGAAATCGAAGACTGAACACCAGAACCGCAATGGTATGACTTGGCAACATGTCTTTCAACTCCTTCGACAGAAACCTCAGACCATTACCTTGAACCCGAGTCACTGAACCACGGTTTAGTGTATTGTTTGATTGGCTTTTATGTCCCATGGCGTCAGATTTCCGAGCTGAATCTAGCTTAAATACATCCAAAGGCCCGCTCTAGCGTACACAAGTCTGCAGTCCAACGTCCGCCATGGACCGTCCCTAGATTGTCTTCGACAAGTATTTGGAGTCATGATTGACGGAATGCACTTTCAAGCCCAACAATCATGTGCATTGCTCTCCTCTCTCGTACAAACAAGCAAGATTCGAGGAAAGATCGTGGGCTCAGGGATGCCGTTTGTGATGGCTATGGTCACCACAACAACACCCAAACGCCTCCAACCAAAAAGTTCAGAATCTCACGTGCAGAAAACCAACCACGCGCTTGAACACCTCAAAGACGAAGAAGAATGGAGACCGTCATCAACATCCCCCAGAAGTGTAGAACTACCTCCGTGACACATCAAGGAAGCTTGATGCTGCGTACCTGGTATGGCGCATGAAACCAAATAGGGAGAGTTTTGCAGCTAATCTTGTGATATGAATGGTGTCAGCCATCGCCACCTCAGTTTATATAGATCTAGCGCCGACAGACCAGGCAAAAACGTTGCCTCCCGCCGCCCCGTAGAATCTCAAAAGCTTGCCCACAGCGATTCCCTTCTCGATATAAACCCCGCAATGGGCAGGACAATTGTCTGAAGCGAAACAAAAAACAATTTAAAACTCCGCCGTCTTCGTTCAATACAATGCGATAATGCACAACGCATGTCACCAAGGCTATGTCCAACATGATGCCTTATGACTGCGGGCTCGCTCAGAATCTCACGACGGAAGCCACACTGCAGCACCTGAATACGCCGGAATCGAAGAGGAATGAAGACGGCACCAATCTCACCCTGAAGTGTTACTTCTAAGCTCACACAGCGACCTGCATACTGCACGTGGCTACATGTGGCATCGCGAAGCCAATGACGGTGTCATTTGCCTCCGATCAGCAAAACCTTGACACGGTCCACCACCTCATTGCCAAAGAGTCATACTCGAAAGCCACCCTGTTTTATACCCCAATTATCCGTCTCACCAAACATCTTTCTCTCCACCGTGAGCTCGATATCGGGAGACAGGTCTGCAGCGTCTGGACCCCCATCATCTGGAACGCATCTATCAACTCTGGGGGAGTCCTCCCGTCCCTGGAGCAATTAGTCCTTCGGAGAGAAACCGCCCTCTCTAAAACAGTCACAAGGGGGAAGAAACTACGTCGGCCGCCCAAAGCCACTCGGCATTAACCTCATCAGATGTCTCTACGGCATCTTCAACATCGTCGCCTTCGTTCTCTTTCGCCCACGTATTCCTCCCAGTATGTCCAAGTGACGACAGCCACCCAACGACTCCCAGCCAGCGAATCCAGCTTACGAGGACACGACACCAATTCCCAGCAGGCTCTGAATACCATCCCGTGAATGTCCCAATAATCGCGGGGGACGCAAACCCAATTGTCTGGCTGCCCACTTCCCATCTCAACACACCTATAGTTTGCATATGTACCATTCCGCCTTCGCAACGATAACGCATCTCTTCCATGAAGTATATATTAAGCCCCTCGTTAGCGGTCACTGCGCATTTTTCAACAACACACCCCAATTATACGGTGTAATGACCATGAGGCAATTAGACCCCTCGACATAGGACTCATGTTCCTCTAGCCTCTTCCCCCATGCTCTCCCCACCGTACCAAGCCAAACCTGATCCCCGCTCGCCACCAGCATCTTCATATCCTCTGCTCTCCAACATCTCTACCCCATACGTATTCCTTCGCATACAACCCGATCACAAAACGATGCGCTACATCGGCACGTTTGTTTACTCCCACACCAACCGGGCGATCCCGGCGCGATCCCAGTGAAGTCTGCGTGTCATTTCTCATGCAATGACCCAATCCACAAAGGCAAATGTGTCCTTGCTCTTGGATAGAAACCACGCATCTCACCTTTTATTGTCACACCCTCAGCCCGCCCAAGCGAACCGGCAGCGAGCGTCTCTCGAGTGGTTATATAAGTGAGTCCTACGGTCCTCATGAGTTCGGAAATAAAGCAAAGACAATGCAATGGTCATCGCGAATGATTTATAGCCACGTCGGTACAAGTATAGCATTCGCCTCTGACTGGCCAGGTCACCAGATGCAGCACACCAACGACATCCCACAATTGCTACCACCAACTCAGCCGTTTATAACGCATCAAACCCCCGAATACACCAAAGACAACGGAGACGGCCATTACATACTAGACACACGTTATTCCCGCTTGAGTGATTGCCATCCGAACGCCCTAACGGTGAGATCTCAGCAAAGTTCCCCCATTGGATCCGCGCTCAGAGACGATGAACGCCATTAATTCGCTTGGCGGAGACTGAGATCTAGTAAAGTTGTGATGTTTTATATATGAGCGAGGAGGTGGGCTGGATGAACCTGGTACAACATGCGGCAGCCACTCTCCTTCACATACGTGTCTTTGGGCTCGCGATTGCCATGATCTAATGCAGTTGAGCTTCCACGTGAGTCTAACCTCAGTTTCGGTCTTCACTTCTCGAAGCGCCCCTGAAACTCTTGGCAGCACCGGCTCATTCGTTCAGATCTCCGATACTACTTATCACGAGAGACCCAATTCCACGTACTCTATCTTTTTGCATGGCTTGGCTAGATTTACCTGGCGGAGACCAAGACCATGCGATCACCCTGAATGTCTAGCGCAGTCTATGTGATTGGAAACCGTGTAGGAAGGCAACGCATGTTCAAGAATCAAGGAGGCAAAACTTTGGCGACAGTCATCGCGCTCAGTTTTCATTACAGAGGCATCTCAACGACTTTGCGGATCATTAATATGGCTTGCCGCCCGAACGATCCCGCCCGAGAATTCATCCGGATGAAGCTACGCACTTGACTACTCTGCGTCTGCGATAGAGATCACCGCCCGCCCGGAAAATATGGCCGCGGCGGCTGACGGTGCGCAATCTCGCACCGGATAAATGCTCGAGAGAAAGAAGTGAAACGGAACGGCGAGGTTGCATCTGATGTTTGACACGTGCTAGAGCCGTGACGTCGACCCTATCGCAAACTCCGGGGAATCGAGGGTCTATTCGCGCCCAACCCCTGAAAGTGATACAGTGGTAAAGGAAACGAAATCATACGTGGATGAAACTTTGAGGGTCGCTTCCGAGGCTTTGAACGCTCAAACGGTGCTCTCGAAGACTGATCTCGGCGCGTCCGTAGTCTTCGTCGCCGGTGATAGAAACCCTTCGTCGTCGCCGCAGGCACGTGCTCGTTGAGAAGCCCTGGCTGTTTGAGACTTGGTGGTATTGCGACATCGGTTGAACACCCGAGTTGACATGGTAATTAGCAACAAGGATGTGCCAGGTTAGTCGATCGTCATGAATTGATGAGAATCAACGGGCCAGTCTGCCGTTGATTCGAAGATGATGCTCGTCAGTTCGTCCATCTGTGCTCTTACATCAGTTATGGGGCATCTCCCACTGAGAGAAGAAAATTATTCAGTGGAGAAAGGATGATCACTGTTGCGCGCGCGCATGAGGCTCTGGAGGTGGCTGGGGTTGGTTGGACGGATGATGAGAACCAGAGATTGTCTCAGTCGGGGGCAGTCCCGGATACAGTTCGAGGCTTCCACCCCTTCCCCGCAAATTTCTTAGTGCGGTAAGATCCAAGATTAAGATCCGTTGGTGATCCGTTGAGCTACGGGAAATAACTGCGCCAGATATAGGTTGCGCGTGACTTGAAATTGGTGGAACGGCGGGCAGAAGGTGGGCAGAGCTTTCTGGCGTGGAACGCAAGCCGCCACGGCTGATGGGTGAGAGTGAAGGCGTGGCAATCTGGGATGATTTCAAATGGTGAAGCAGGCCTTTTTGCAGGAATTAAACAACGGCAGAGTTCATCAGAGTAAAAGCATCCCTAAGGCAGAAAGTCTGACGCTCGGCTCGAGGTTGGCCGTTTCTGCTGCGTCAGCAGTCGCCAGAGTTGCGTGTTCGGACCGTCTTGTCAGCCAGGTAGCTGCAGCGGCTGACGGCAGCAGCAGATTGGGGTTGGCGTTGGCGTGTGGTGGCTGGCTCTGGTTCCAGGGGCGCGCGGGATGTAATATCAGCGAAGCGTCTCCAACTCGAGATGGCAGGAGCAGATGGCTCTGGGGGTGGCTGGGTGGCAGGATCGGTTCGGCGAGGGCGGGAAGAAAGCTCGAGAATCAGATCATTGCCGTGGGATTGGTGCAATTGGAGCCGACAGAAGTGCCCAACGAAAAGGTGCCATCCTGGAGCAAAATTGTTACAGAATGGTTGACCTGAAGATAAGGGCCAGGAACCAATCCGTAAGGCAAGGGGCCCGGCCGGGTTTGAGCTGCGGGCCAAGGATCTCGGCCCTGAGAGTCCGATGGCGGTTTGCGGGTGTTGCGTCGGGTGGTGAGGGATCGATGCTGAATCAAACCAGCGGTGGGCGCGGCGGCGCGCAAACCGGTGCGAAGAGGGCTTCCTGGACAAGACCAAGACTCATCAACCCCTGGGCGGCGTGGTGACGGGCAAAGAAAGGCGGTTTGGGCAACAATTTGAGGTACGGATCCACAGGAACGGTGAAAAAAGGTGTGTCTCTTGGTGCGGTGGCGCGCTGGGAATCGAAATTAGCTGCAAGCCTAGCTTCATCCCACCTCTGAGGCACACACCAGACAACAGACGAGCGTGGTAAGGTGTTTTCGGTCTGGTCTGGGCTAGCATTAGTTTAGGTGCTGCGGTAAGTTAAGGTGAGGCGAGGCAAGGTAAGGCACGGCAAGGCGAAGCAAAGCAAAGCAGGGCAGAGCCGGGCAAAGCAAAGAGCAGGAAGAATCGGTGAAGATGTAAGGTGAAGAGAGCAGGGATAACGGAGGCTGGAAATCAGATAGCTTGCTCGCGATGGGAGTCGTTGGTGTTGGCTTTCTGCGGCGGAGTGGGGGAGACGACACGGGCGAGTTTGGCGGATGCGACGCTGCTAAGGTGCGATCCAATGTTTGGGCGGCGATGCGTGTACAGTAAGTACAGTACATGATGCCGCGTGAGTTGGCCATGCGATTTCGTTCGAAGGGCAGGAAGATGTCCTGCTTGTGCTTGTTAATGCGAGTGTTCATGCGAAGAAGGCGCGAGGGTTGAGAGTCCACTGTCCCGCTCGTCAATTCAGTGTACCTTACGGATACCTGAGGTGACGAATATTGTAGGCGAGGTGGATTGCATGAGCAGCCGGGCAGTTACGTGCAGTGCGTAAGGCAGGTAGGTGGGCAGGCCGGTGCCTGCCCTGTCCACCTTCCGTAGCCCTTGCCTCCATTGCTCCTCCCATGCCATGCCATGCTCATGTTAGCAAAGTTCGTTCCTTCCGTTGAGTCTTCAGTTGTCGTCGTCGTCGTCCCAAGACATCACCTTATTCGTACTTAGGCAGAGGTAGTATGGAAATGGAAGCTAAGACTCAAGGAAGGTGCTGCTGCCGCGCTTGTCCCCTTCTGTAACACTGCGACGCTGTGACGGCGGCGCCTCACCTTCTCGAGCTTTTCCTGCGCCTAGTCATGCCTTGGGTGCGAAGGTGCCGAATGTATTTTTGGCGTGTCATTGCACCCGTTTCCTCCAGTCCGCCACCGCTTGAAGAAAGGAAGTCGGTCAGTAAGGGGTTGTTTTGGCTTGGGAATCAGGGGGACATTTTGGATTCATCTTCAGCAGCAGCAATACTCCATCCTCACTAAGAGAGAGAGAAAGAGAGAAACTTTGAGACCCCGTGTCAGAGAGTTAGAGACATGTGCTGTGGATGCCGAGCAACCCAGACAAAACCGTTGAAGATCGGGATCTCTGCTGCAACTGGCCGACTCGAGGTGAGCCGAGACTGGCCACAGTACCCAAAGTCACCCGTAGTGTAGACGCCCAAGCCAGCTGCACAAGCTTGCTAAAGCTGTCGTCATTTCAAGACACTCACCGCCGCTGCAGCGATGATGAAGCACTGCACACTGCACACTGCACACACACTGCAGAGCCGGTGCATGTGGAGTGGAGTCACACTTACCTAGAGTCCAGAGTCCAGTCCAGTCCAGCCAAAGGAGGTCGCATATCGCAGACCGCAGACTTCCAGACCGCCCACGTCTCCCACCACCATCTTCCATAGGCCGGATACCTAGGTTGGGTTGGGTGCCTTGGTTAGCCACAGCGCACGATAGGCACAGGCCAACCGCTGGCGCCGCCATCAATCTGTAGCTCTAGCTCTGTAACTTTTTTCACGAGTGCCTCCTTCCCACGGATACCCTGCACGCTCCCGTCCAGTCAGTAGAGGTACCTGCCTACCTACCTACCTAACCTAGCAGCACCCTGGGGCTCACTGCGAATGCGACCAGCTCAGTTCCACCCCCGACCCCAGCAATATTTCTGTCGCTGCCACGCGCGCAAAATTGGGGGTGCCCGCCGCTCGACTCTCAACTTTTCTTTCCACCTTTTCCCTCCCCTACTTCGCACGACGCGATTCGAAATTCTGTTCTTCTTTCCACCGTATCCGACGACGACGATACTCTTGCGCCGACCGGAATAATACTAATCACTCCCTCTCGAAAAATAAGAAACCGTCACACCGATCAGAATGGGCACCTTCAAGTTCACCTGGTACGCTTGCCCGCGAAACCCACACTCGCATTCCCCCTCTCCCCGCCATCGCTCTTCTTCACCGGACTGGAATGCGGCGATCATGGGCGTCCACCTCTGTACCTGAGCTGCGCATCCGTAGCTTCAGCGATTGCTGGCTGCGCTTGCATATTTCCGTCGTCTGCTATGCGGAATGCGAACCTTCTTGCACACAAGTTGGTGCCGCTTACGGACATGGCGAATCCACTTTGCGGCCTCGAATCGCACTCTTTCTACACAAGAAGACGAAAAAAAAGAAAAGATAGCACTCAGCTAAACGGAGACATTGCTAATACTCCCGTCTCTCATAGGGCTCACCCGGCCGAGGAGGTCTACGTTACCGGCACCTTCGACAACTGGACCAAGAGCGAGAAGCTGGACAAGGTCGGCGACGCCTTTGAGAAGACTGTTACTCTCCCCGAGGCTTCGGAGAAGATTTACTACAAGGTTCGTAACCGCCAATTTGGGCGATTTCTATTTTCACATCACCATTGAATCATGTCGTCCGGACCCGGAGCAATGCGGCCGCATTTCCGGACCACCTTATCGGCGCAATTCGACTTTTCCTGGGAAGGCGGACGGTACGGAGGGGCAGAGCCAGTGAAAGCGAGATTGAGTGAGCTGCGACACGAGCATCGATCGAAAGCAGCGAACGCCTCGCCCAGCCCGCGACAGCATCCGTGCGCCACATCCACGTCTCCAAGGTCCCTGGCTCAACCAGTCCGCTGAGTCCTCCGACTGGACTGCCCTGCTGAATTGGAGGGGAGATGCTGTCTTGCTGGGCTGGGCTGGGCTGCCAGGCCGCAAGCTGGTGGGAGCTTCCAGAGCTCCAGCTTCTGCTCCCAGTCGGCTCCAGGCTTTGCAGGCCCGCCTCGGATGCGGTATGTCATGTCAGACAGAGGGGATCGGGGGTTTATCATCAATCTCGCAATTTGGCTCGTCTAGGCCCCTGGCGCTCCCGCAATTTGCTTTGCGCTGCACTCAGCACCGGGGCAGCCAACCACGACCACCGAGGGCGCTTCTTTGCTGGCGCTGACTCTGGCTCTGTCTCTCCCGAAGCCGCTTGTTTCTCGCTTTGTTATCAGACATTGTGGACATGCCGCCCTATCGCGCGAGTCTGCCGTTCCCGTTGGACCTTGTGCCAGCCCATCGGCCATTTTCTTTCTGGTCTGCTCTCCACCCTGCGCAACCTCAGCAGCAGAGGCAGTCCGTCTACGATTGCCCCGGTCCGGGCCTGCACCGAGCTGCAATGGGTAGATTGGAAAGCAAAATCAAGTCACACAAGCACGGCGCAATGCAAGTCGCTCACGCGGGTCTCGGGGCTGGCGTCGTGCTGGCCGACTGTCCCGGGCTGGTCGCGGTATGACGCAATGATCCTTCAGTCGCGCAGCTCATCGACGCAGTTGCCTTGGGCAATTGGCGGTTGGCTGGGCTGGCTGGCGCAGGTGATGGGCGGAACCCGAGCAGAGCGGTCCAGAGCTCCGCTTTCTCGCTGCTCCAAAAAGAAATGAACAAGGTTTTCCAGGTTCATTGCTCTTTTTGAATGGTGGGGAGCGAAAGCAGTGGCCAGCGACATGGGTCCCATGCAGCCAGCCTGGACGGGTTCGCAGCGTTTGGCTTAGCATCAGCGGAGCAGCAGGAACCAGCAGCAGCCACCGGCCATCGTCACTGGTTGAATTGCTGTCACCACCAGCGACGACTTTTTTTTTTTTTATTGCCGGGCTACACCTGCCATGCCATGCCATGCCATACCAGCCAGCCAGCAAGCAATCAAGCACGCGCGAACACACTGCCGTACCTCGACCACCACGCCTTACCACACACATCCCACACTGCCCGCCATCATCTCAGGTACAAAGGTACCGGGTTAGATGACAATGTCTAGCACCACCGGCCTTTCCTTGCCTTGTTGTGCGATGAGGTGTGTGTGAGGTGGGTTGTTTTGTTTTGTTGTGTGTGTGTGTGTGTGCCTCCCGTCGTCTGCCTTTCCTCGTCGGGCTAAGGTAGCACCACAGCACCAGGAACAAGCTGCCATCCCATCCTGGGCCAAGGAACACCCAGCGCGCCAGGAACCGCCGCCTCCCAATTCCAATTTACCTTAGGTCCCTAGGCGCCTTCCCACCTTCCACCACGCCAGGCCAGGCCATACCTTCCTTTCTGGTCCCGTCGCCTTTATAACATCGGCATCTCCCAGATTCGCGCGGCCAGCTGACCCATTTTGTCGTCCGCGCGTCGTCATATCTTTCCAGGATCCATTGCACCGACAATCGCGCTGCCCACACTGATTCTCGCTTAAAAACATCGTCATCTAAGCTGCCTCGTGCAATTTAACTAACCCGCTTTCTTTCCCCTCCTCATAGTTTGTCGTCGACAACAACTGGATCACAGATCACACTGCCCCCCAAGAACCCGACCACGAGGGCAACGTAAACAACTTCCTCACCCCCGACCAGATCGTCAAGGAAGACTCTACCGCCGCCGTCATGAACACCGTCACCCCCGAGTCCACCACCGCCGCCCTGGCCAAGGACGTCCCTCTTGAGAAGGACGACCTTCCCCAGGAGACCCCCTCTGACATTCCCGGCGGCTTCCCCGTCACCCCCGCCAATGAGCTCGACAAGGCCTCCTTCGGCGTCAACCCCCTCCCCGCGCAGGACGTTACTGCTGAGCCCATCAAGGTTGAGGCTGGCGAGCCTCTCCCCGCCTCCGTCAAGGCGGGCGACATCAACGAGCACGTCAAGCTCGACAAGGAGGGCTACGAGGACTCGAGCGCTCTGCCCGGCCTGTCCAAGGAGGAGACCACCGTCCCCGCCGTCACCAGCGCCACCATCCCCGAGTCTAGCTTGCCTGTCGCATCCGCCGCCGACGTTACGATCAACAGCGCTGCCCCGACATCCACCACTGCTGCTCTTGCTGCTGAGGTCCCCGTAGAGACCAAGGCTGAGGTTCCCGAGGTTGTCAAGGAGGCCCAGGAGAAGGCCCACGCTGACCCCGAGGCCAGCGCCAACCCCGAGGCCGTCCAGGAGAAGGCTGTTGTTGAGGACGAGCTGCTCGAGAAGGTTCCCGAGGCTCCCTCTACCTCCGAGGGCACCTCCGGTTTCGGAACTCAAAAGTCCGAGAACGTTGGCGCCATTGCTGCTACTGCTGCCACCGCGGGCGGTATCGCTGTTGCCGCCGCCGTCGCCGCCAAGGACTCTGTCGTTGAGGCTGCCGCTCCCGCCGTCGACCAGGCCACCGTCGCTGCCACTGACGCCGCCGCTAAGCTCCCCGAGCCCGTCAAGGAGAGCTTGCCCGTCCCTGTCCAGGAGGCCATTGGCACCCAGGTCAAGGAGGAGACCCGCGAGGAGGTTGCCCCTGAGGTCCCCGCTGTCGTCAAGGAGGCCATCACCGAGTCTGGCAAGAGCCCCGAGGCTGCTGCCAACACCGAGGCCGTCGTCGAGAAGAAGGAGGTTGAGGCCGAGCTCCTGAAGGAGGTCAAGACCGTCCCCGCCGTCGGCGAGGAGGCTGAGAAGACCAAGACCGAGGCTGTCAAGGACGAGGTCAAGGAGACCAAGGAGGAGGTCAAGGAGGGCGACAAGTCCAAGACTGAGGCCGTCAAGGAGGAGGCCAAGCTTGCCAAGGAGGAGGTCAAGGAGGCCGTCACCAAGGACGAGCCCAAGGAGACCAACGGCACTCACGCTGTCAACGGCACCAACGGTGCCACCACCAAGGAGCCCGAAGCTCCCGCTACCCCTGCCAAGGCCGCTTCCTCCGTTCCCGAGTCCACATCACCAAGCACGACCAACAAGGCCACCGACAGCCCCGCGGCTACCGAGAAGAAGAAGAAGAACCGTCTGAGCGCCTTCATCGGCAAGCTCAAGAGCAAGGTGCACAGCAAATAAGCGGCTTAATGATAATGACGTCCGCCGTTGGCTTGCGGGTGGATGGGCGGCTGCGTGTTTCGCCTCGTTTCATATGGTTTGTCTTGTCGGGTGCTGCGTATTTGGGTTATTTGTCGTTTCTATGATTCCCCCGGTCCACTTTGCATGTGCAAGAGCTCGAGAGGTAGAATGTAGCATGGCAGCTGGGTGCTGAGGATGTTGGAAGTACAGGCATGGCGGAGGAGCCTCTATAATTAATCGAGGATGTTGTGGGCTGCCGCCTCCCTTGATTTTGCTGCTTTCGTTGTTACTTCACGGCTCATCTGCATCGGACTATCTTGTACCATAATACCTCGTTCGAGCCTAATCTGCATATGATCCGTTCAATCAAGATGTCGTCGTGAATGCCATGACGTTGTGAAGGCCAAGCACACCACAGGTGACGACCCTACGTCAATTGAGTGGACCGCGCATGCATTCTCTCCGTCTCTTTGCGATTGGCTCATTTGGATGCATGTCGCCTTTCTTTGACTTCATTCGACGAAACATCGCGTTGGCCCATGAAGCTGTCGGCAGTCGCCGATCACGTGATGACATGACGGCAGAGTACGTATCCCCGGATCCCGAGCTTCCTCGTCACGGCAACTTCGATTTGCCCCGCTAATGACTCTGCGTACTGCTCTGCTCGCTGCATCCTCTCGACATCCGATTACCTGATCCCCACCTATCACTCATGGGGTCCGTCCACCTTGGACCCCGTCTGGTTCTACAATCTGCATCTCATTCATCTACAATCGAATCGTCAGGAGAGGGCCTTGGACCCCAGCTCAGGCGGATAGCATACCTCACGCTCGAGTCAACACACTAGGCCGTCGCCCCGCGTCGCCCCCTCCACTCTCCTTACTCCTTTCCTCGCGCCGCATTGCATCACGACACCAAGCTGGGGGGCAACTGAGACGGCTGCCGCTTCCACGGGAGGGAGGACCTTCACGACACCCACCCCGATCTTCGAACAGCCGAATATGAGCTCGACACCGTCCAACTTGGGCAAGTCCCTTTCAGCGTCGACTTCCCACTCGCCTGCGATCCAGCCAGGCCCCGTTACCACGAGCTTCGAATCCAACCGCCGTCCGGCTCAAGCCAGCCCCTCCCATACGCAAGGCGCCCCTCGAAAGAGCCAGGGTGCCAGGAAACAGCACAAGATGCAGCGCCGGCCGGGACTCGGTGGCGAGTACAGGGGGCACCCGAACCCGGATGACGATGACGCCTTCGCCGAGATGAGGGCGGTCCGAAACCCCTCGAGCCGTCGGGGACAGACCTCCATCACCCACCTGCTCAACTACAGCATGCCGACACGACCCTTTGCGGAGCATCACTCGTATGCTAGGAGCTACAGGCGCAATCCGACCTGGGGCCCCGGCTCCGGACACCACGCCAACGACAAGGCGAGATACGTCCACGCAAACTACCGCTTCGTCGTTTCGCCCGAGGCCAGCTACTCCAGCCAGGCCGCCGACGCCGACGTACACATCGATTGGAACAATGTCTTGCAGATCTTGGCGTCGTCCGAGTCGCAGGCTGCGAGCTGCCCGATCTGCCTGTCCGAGCCGGTCGCGCCGAGAATGGCAAAGTGCGGGCACATCTTTTGTCTGTCCTGCCTGATCCGATTCATGAACACCACGACCGACGAGGACTCCAAGCCTTCAAAGGGCTTGAAGTGGAAGAAGTGCCCGCTGTGCGAGGACAGCGTCTACCTCCATGAGACGCGACCGGTGCGCTTCTACGCGGGACAGGAGAGCCCCCTACCGCGGGTCGGCGACGATGTGGTGCTGCGGCTGATGGCGCGCACCGCCAAGTCGACGCTCGCGCTGCCGTGGGAGAACGGCTCCGATGCGCTGAACGTGGCGGATGACATTCCGTGGCACTTTGCCGCGAACGTGCTAGACTACGCGAGAATGATGAAGGGCACCGGCGATTATATGGTGGAGCAGTACGACGAGGAGATTGAGGCGTTAGAGAAGCAGGGAACGGAGGACCAGCTGCTATATCACGAAGACGACGAGTGGACACAGAAGGCGATCCGGGCTATCAATGCGTCAAAAGACAAGGTCAAAGACCTCGGCAAGAACGATTCGATGACGGCGGGAACGCAAAAGTCGGTGCAGCCAGATTTCTACTTTTATTCGTCACAACCACATCTCTACCTCTCGGCGCTCGACATTCGGATTCTCAAGACAAAGTATGGCGACTTCTCGGCGTTCCCGTCAACGCTTCTCCCGCGCGTCGAGCACATCTCCACGGGCCACGTCGTGGATGAGGTGCAGCGCAAGCGCGCCAAGTACCTGGGCCACTTGCCGTATGGATGCCGCATCAGTTTTCTGGAATGTGACTGGACGGACATCGTGTCGGCGGATGTGCTTGAAAAGTTCGCGGACGAGATTGGGCGGCGGAGGAAGCGCAACCGCGACAAGGCTGTGCAGGAGGAGCGCGAGAGGCTTCAGTCCGAAAGGATGGAGGCTGCGCAGTTCAAGAGCACGGCTGCGATGAGGCGCGACTACGGCCCAATTGAAGAGGACCACGTCCCCGCGTTGAACCTCGAGGAATTCCAGCCGCTGTCCAGCCACGCTGGCGCCACGCCACCGGACCCGCGACCCGGGTTCGAGCACCTCGCTTCCATTTCAACAAGTCCATCTACGCAGAGGACGGTGTGGGGAACTCACGTAGTCCACGGGTCGCCGGAACTCGCTCCGCAGCGCGCCGTGGATGATGGCTGGCTGAAGGACGAAGACGTCTTCAGCGCCGCGGACTTGTCGTTCCAGATGGAGGCGATGGGCGTCAATGAGCCCAGCGCTTCCACCGCTAGCAGCAGTGCAGCTGCGGCTGCTAGTGGTGGTGGAGGCGGTGGCAAGGGGAAGAAGAAGAAGCAAAAGATCACGCTGATGAGCACCGGCGGAAGAAGGGGCGGCTGAAGGCGGCGTTAACGGAGATGGTCTGGCTCAAGATTAGCGAGGTAGAGTCAGTAGAGTAGGCGCGGGGAGGCAGTTTGACGTGGTGTTACAAGTATGCTTCATACAGCTCACAAGAATTTACAACGAAATCAGCGCAAGATTATCAACCATTGCTTCTAGGGTGGGCGCTATTTTTACTCATATAAAGGATCTGGCAGGGGACGGGGGGCATCTAGGTACTGATGCTTTGAATAAATTTGTCAAATATGTGCAATCAATTTTTCGTGAGAGGTCGCATCATCTCGTCGCCCAGAGTTGTGCCGGAGCGTCGCCCTCCCACCGGGGGTTCTTGTGTAGAGAACCAACCATATGGGGTCAGACGTCGGCTGTTGGTTCAGAGTTGGGAAGTGTATAAGGTCCTTTGATGGCTGGCCTGAGATGTGAACCGGGGTAACAATCATGCACGACCTTGCGGTCTTGCATCGTGGTTCTTCGGCGTAGCATGGAGGGGTTAAGCTGGTGCCGTTCACGCTGTGGAAATGATGAAAGATGGGATTCGCGTGGGCTTGGGTGGTTGCCGTCTGTCTTCTGGGGCAGGGTGTGTGGGTTGAATAGATGACAACTACTGAAGTGAGGGGGCGGGTGTTGGAATTAGATGGGAGCGCTGTTTTTTGAGTGATGTTTTGTTTGCCTGAGAGTGATGGCGATATCTGCCAACATGAGGACAGTCCTGACATTGTATTTGGATGGGGCCCAAGGGACTACCGACACTTGTATTTATATCACGTTCTGTGAGTTTTGTTTATCTCGAGAACAGCTGGACCGATGTCACTGCAAGTGACGATGCCGCCAGCCTAGGAAGGGTAGAGAAATCGGGTTTTCGAGTTCTTTGAATGGAGGTATATAGGTTCTCCTGCTGTTGTTGAATATCTTGGTCGGGACAAGAATTGGATACCAGGCTGGTCGCTCTAGCAATACTTGGTGTTGCGGCCTGGTCCATCATAACGGGCGGTTGGGTTGTCGTGGTACGTGCCGTGAAACTGCCCGTTCTTCACCGGGGGGCTCTCTGTGTGGGGTTGTTGGCTGCCGTCCGGCGTTCGGGGGAGGGTGTGTGGGTTGTATTCGCGGCTAGAACGAGTTAGAAGACGGTTCCAGAGGGAAGGTGGGTGTGTGGTGGGTTGTTCACGGTTGATGATGTCGAAATCTCTGGAACACGATTTGAACTAATGTTGGTTGACACTCTGACTGTTGTTGTTAGTAGGAGTAAATGTGCAGTAGAGGCTGTATTTATATCTTGATCCGGGGCAACAGGTAGATTGTGGGTCTTGTGAGTGGTAGTAGGCTTTCAACGGGCTTGAGAGTTGAGGGTCCGAGGTTCTTGAGGAACGGGGTGGTCGGGTTGGGCGAGCATATAAGTTCTCCTACTGGTGTTGAAGATTTTGTTTGGGGCAAGAAATGGCAGGCTCAATGACCAGTTGCGTCTGCAGTAGTCCATGATATCTTCGGCAAGCTGATCCAAGGACAACTTGGCATCATATGTACCATGAGAACTAATTCAAGATAAGATTCGCGCGTGAGTCTGAGTGGTCGTCGTCCAGCGTCTTGGGGAGGGTATACGGTCTGTATTAGCGGCCGGAATCGAGTCAGAGTACGGACTGAGTGAAATGGGATGGCAGGCATCTTGCTACTGCCGGTTGGGGATGGGAAGAGTATCGTATTACGGTTAACTCATCAACAATTCCAGCTGGCATTATTGCTGAATAGCACAGCAAGGCCACTGAAACCTGGATTTATACCTTGCTTGCATGGGCACATACCGGATGCTTCTCCTGGGAGGGACTTGATCGGCGCTATTGCGAAGGGTGCGACTGGCCTAGGAAGATGGGCCGGGGGTATATAATGTGTCAAATAGCTGGAAGTTCGAGATTGGACAGCAATGATCACGGGCCATCATGACGGTAAATGCTCGGTATCCGCCATGGTTCTGTAACTGTATCCATCTGTGGTATGGACTAGGGAATGATAGATTTCGTAGGTGACGAGTGCGACTTGGACATGCGGGTCTCTGTTGTCTCGGTCCCTCGGAGGGTATTGAGTGTATATCTGAATAATCACCAGCCCGAGGACGCATGTTAGCTCGAAGGTTATGTTTAGAGGCGCTTGGAGGTGTGCGGATGACACTCGTGTAGGTATCTTTCTCGGGTTCTCTCTGACCGCGGGAAAATTGTTTATACAGATGACAATTTGGAGTTGTGGGTAAAGTAAAGGGGTACTGGTAGCCACATATGTTACTATGTGGCATGTTGACGATGTAAGGGTGCGGCTAGCCTGGGTGCGGGAGTTTATATACCGGGTGATGGGACAGAGATGGAAACCTCGACAGCAATTTGAAGTACGTCTGAAGCGTTGCAGATAGGACCAGATGGCGAGTTAACTGACTTTGGAACTGCGCATTCATTTGCAGTACGGCAAAGAAGTTGTTTGGTTTCATGGTCACGGGTAGAATTGCAATGTTCGGTCACCCGCTGTCTGCGTCGGTATGGGAGTATGTGGCATGTATATCTGGACAACGCCGCTTGTAAACTCGCGCGCCATGTTCAGAGGCGTCTGGGCATGTGTGTGTGACGCGTCTGTTTCTGAGTCTTTACGGGTTTGGGAAGCCGAGTTCGAGCAAGGAAAGACATCTTACAAACGTCCCATTGGTTTGTGAACGGTAATAGGTGCTGATGGTCCTGTTTTATAAGCACTACGAGAGGCTGTTGACTTGTCGCATACGGATGACGAAGCCCTCTGGTACTCGCAAGATCATAGAGGGAATATAAAGTTCCACACCGGGCGAAGGTTGCTGGTGCTCTACAAATGGCTCCTCTTTGACGTTGGCATAAATCGTTTGGAGTCGCACTCTCTTGCTACGAAGCTTGATTGACTAGTAGAGGTGCGTTTCTAACTTTAACCTCTTCATTTCTGTTTCGGAGTTATACCTACAACATACCCCGCAGGCAGCGGAGACGTAGGCTAAGGTACTCGAGTGAGGCCGGGCATGCCTGGAGGCTCGTGGATGTTGCTGTTTTCCTTCTAAAACTCTGATTGTAACTCGATACGATCGAGCTTTACATATGGTTTGATTGTCTGCTCCGCTCACAGCTTTTCAGGGACTTTCAGCGTTGTTTTATACCGGTTCAGCGGACCACATCCTACAGACAGCCATACTATGGAGACAGATGGTCCTCAGATGCGGTCGACTGTGCGTGCTCACCAATAGCGACTGACTAGAGATGGGTTCGAGGGGGGTATAGATTGCAGGGGCCGGCGCCTTCCAGAAATGGTCGCTCTGCAGACGATGTTCAGGCCGTCATGGTTTGGTACAGGTTTGTTGTAAACCTCAACCAGTAGTCTCGCGATGATACACAGCCTGGCGATTTTCAATCTCATGTGCGACACACATGGGTTGAGGCAGCAATCTCCTCTGTTGATAGATGGGTATATGGCCGTGTATGAGCAGGCGAGACTGGACATGGGAGAAAGCCTGGCGGTTGGACGCGCGGTGCGTTTGCTGCCAGCGAGATGTGGCGCACTTCGCATTATGTTTCTGTTTCTGAGGCCTCGTGGGGTTCAAATCCAACAGAGATCTGGGTTGCTGCCTACTGATTTGTGGAAGAATGCAGTGCTCCTGCTGACGGTCTTGTTTATATAGTGGTCACTGACAGAAGACGTCTACGACCCTCCACGCAAACGTATGGAGCGTGAGTCTGTGTGATGCCATCACTGTAGGCGGTATACATATCTCGCTTTGTGGGGCATGAATCACTGTTCCGCAAACAAATTGGGTAGGTTGGCTGTTGGTTTAGATGAAGCGAGAGTCGCGAAGCTGACATAAGTGACCCAGCACGAGGTGCGATACCCAATTCTAAACTTTGACAGACGTAGTCAACGATGTTTGCATTTGTCTCTCAGTCGTCGCTGGAACGGGTGTATACTTTCCGGATACTTCAACGGGAACGAAGACGGTGATTGACAGACTCGGGAGAGTTGCTTCCAGGGTGGGGATGTGATGAGATGCAGGAGGATATTGTGCTGTGGAACTTGAAGATCATTCGTTGGCTTGTCTGTTCTGCGCCACCTGTTGAAAACACATAGAAATTTGAACTGGATTGTTGATTGCCGAGGTGCAATTCTGTCTCGTTTTATGTGGCGTTCGGCCGCAAGGGGTGGTGAAGCCCGCGTGCAGGTCGATGATGTGGAGATGCTTGGGTTGACGAATGATATAAGTTGCTGATGTGAATAATCTATGAGAATCACAACAATGAACTCTGTGATCTCCGTTGTTCAGAATATTTGCAAATAAGACCTGCGGCAATCATTCCTAGATCTTTCCGAGCGTGTAAAGACAGCTCGGTGTGAACGATAATGAGACTTGGGCTCTTGGCCGAGGCTAGTCGAGTATACAGCAACATACCCAGTAACCAGCCAAGATGAAGGGTGGCAAGAGAACTGTAATAGAAGAGAGCGCTGCTGGGTTTGGTTCCGTTGAGTTGACCATGGTCATGACTTGCAGGCTTGTTTGCCTTTGCAAAGAAGCAGTTCAAGACAGATATATTGTCGCTGCAACGAGACCGAGCGATGATGACACCTTTTTATTGATTCTCGATCAATCACTGTCGTTCCGGTGAGCAACATGACGGCCTTCTGAGACGTTTTTGTGGGTGAGTGTATATTCTCTGAGCCAAGTAGTCTTTGATGAGGACAGCGGATGCATCCTCATAGTGTTGCTGTTGATATCACGGCTGAATCTGAATGCGCCGTCCAAGGCAATTCTCCACGGGTATGCTCCATAAACGAGGGTTTGGAAGTCGGCTCGCTTTCTTCCGATTGGGGGCTTCATTGGTATTCTTTTGGAACAATAGGCCGAGGATAGAGACGAGGGTCTAGAACGGAATGGATGGTGTCTTCTTAGTAGTTTTTATTTATAGGCATGAACGAGTGTGTGGTCCTACCCACTAAGCTGTTTACTTATACTGGGAAGGAAACATACTGAACAGAGATGAATTGGTAGATCACTTCATCTGGTCCTGGCATCAATTAACTACCAATTCCGTCACGGAGAATATTGCCTCGGTGACTGCTTCAACGCCTACTGTGATGACTGAGTCCTCTGGAAAGATACAAACCTGCCTGAGCGTTGTTGACTTGTGGACCCCGCAACAATCAAATTGTCGGGACAGTGGATGCAAGGTTGAGCTGTGAGCACTGCAAGCTTACTGTCCCAGACTTCGAACACAATGAAAGGCCTCCACGCGTTGTAGACCTATCCATGCTTCCTTGGGCTTAGCCGTCGCTGAGGAACGAATATCTAGGCAGCAGGGAATTGAGAATGGGGGGAGAAGGGATGATGGTGCTTCGCGAAAGTGAAGAGTTTGCATGGGAGGGACTTTGCTTCTAATCTGGTTGGACAGCTGGGAGGCGGCAATTATCAGACTCCCACCAATCCCCCAAGATGGAGCCTTGTGTGACAAAGTATCTTCAGCATGCCTACATCATTTTTTAGGTGAGACTTCGGAACCTGCTACTCGGCCAACGCGTCTTATGCCGTATAAAAGGTACCCATGTTGATGCATCAGTCATAAAGATGAAAGCTAATGATGAAGGCCTTGCTCAGCGAAAGAATAGGTTTTCCAGAGCATAAAATGCAGTCTCTTCTCTTGAACAGTCGTTTCACGAGAGCCTTAGATACCCAGCAACGGACATCAAGCTTCACTCTATTTTCGTCCGTATCGGACTGTGAATCAGCACTGAATACCCGGAAAACATTGGACATTACAATTCAGAGAGACCAGTCCGTCAGACCACATTTCAACTGCTCATGAAATGAACTTACCGTGACTAATGCTGAAGTTAGCACTCTCGGCACGGCTTGATCCTGAATGAATGCGTCACATCCAATCCGATGTAGAAGTCAAGGAAGACTGCGACCAAAGTTTCCGAAATCCGGGCCTCCCATATTTTGCAAAGTAACACCAGGCTTTCGGTCAAATCAATGCCACTCATTGAGACTCTTGGTTGCCCCGTCGCTTCTGCCAGCATCGACTAACTCAGCAGACCCATCGGAGTAATCCGCGCAATGTACTCCGCGAGCGGGAACACGGGCAGCATCTTTTCTGACCGCCGACTTCATTGATTGAAACTTTGTCGACCTTTCGAAGGCGGAGACTGGGGAGCGAGACGTGGGGTTGCGTCCCGAGGAGTCAGGCCAGCCACTTTGACACAAGGCGAAAGCGGCGGGACTGACTCGTTGCCGTCATCCCCTGTTCTGCCCTACAAAGCAACGCCTTACAGTGATCAGATGAACCGGTTGTCCCTGTAACATGAACGACGGGACATTCTCAGATTTATTGCTGCCCCTCGCAGCCACGACCGAAATAAGTCTGGTGGTGGCCGCGACAGCCAAGCGACGTGCCTGACTAGCCATGACATGATATAGCATACTTTCCGTTAACTCCCCGATATACTATGCCTCAAACTTATTTTCGTATAGTACGGATTGCTCCAAGCGATTTGGGAAATAAAAAACCGAGAACTCTACAAGTTAATTCTTAATAAAGCCGACGCTGCCTCACTTACGGTCTCACACTACTTCCTCAAACACATCATCATCTGTACCCAAATCTCAAAATGCAGATTACTTACGCCTTCATCGTGTCCGCCTTCGCCGTCGCCGCCGAGGCGGTTACATGTGCCTCGGCACCCTTCAAGAGCGGCAACGTCTTCCTCTTCAGCGAGCGGACTGGCGGCGTCCAGCAGGCCGACTTCAACACGGGCTTCCTTCGATACACCCCGAACAGCGACGCCACGAAACCAGGCAAGCTGGAACTCTCGAACCAGACCCAGGACCGCAAGGTCATGTGCGTCGGCGAGAAAGACGCCAAAGACTGGACGTGCTTCTGGTTGGACGCTGGTGGCACTTGCGACACGACTCTCTTGCTGGATCCAAGCAAAGACACTAGCGTAAGTTACTACTCCCAATGTCAGAGTTATTCTTATAAGGTTGCATGAGCTAACATAGACATAGGTTGGCACTGCATAATTGGTGCTTGAATTTTACTTGAAGCGATACATACGTTAAGCGGGACTTGATTTCAGTAAAGGACGATGCTAAACAACGAGGTGTACGTTGTTGACACGGATAGATTGTCGACAGGCATTGGAAATGAAAAAAGAACATGAGATCTGGCGCTATAGGGGTTTCCCGAATGCTAGAAATAAATTTACATACCCACGATCATGATGAGTTTGTGAGTAAGGTCTATAGTTTGGAATGCTATGATGACTGGAAAAACGAAGACTAAGTTTGTTACGGCGGAGCAACCAGAGTCGCCAGACTTTTCGGAGTTTATGCGATTTACAAGCTCCAAAGAAATGCCTCCGAACCATCAAGCAACAAAGCTCCGTCCGCGAAGTTGCCTTGACTGGGTCGTACGCTCTCAACCGGACGTTCCGAGAACCTAAAGAAATGCCTGGCAGGACGGATGAACAATATGTAAGGGGTGGCTTGCAGTTACTGGACACAGGCTATCATGGCTGAGCGTTATATCAATATAAGAACTCGATTCCAGTCGAGTTTGGTAGCCAGGCAAATGAGCATCCCTCGAAGGTCGGGATGAAGCAAACTTGTGAGCTGTGTTCTTGCCACGAGCGTGTCACTCTGCAACCTTAATGTACCAGACTGCAAACCTCTGGGTTTTGGGCTACGGCGCAGTCGAATCCGGAATACTTCAGTCCTGATGACTAGCACTGAAATTTAAAGATAGACTTTTAGCTTTCACGGCCTCAGTAACTGTTTTGTACAACCTAAGCAGCTTCCCAGTGCTGTTCAGCTCCCTAAAACCCCTTTATGTGGGTGGAGAAGACCTCGCATTGGAGTTATTGGTGGTTTGCTTGCTTGCTTCGAATCTCATGGGCATGAGAAGAGCTAAATGGTTGACGCCTCGCTTATGACATCTCAGCCAGTTTAGAGTCCACTGTCAACCCTAATTCAAGACATGGCCTAGATCTAGATCAAGAGCTTTCCTGATACGTTTGGGCATTGGTTTCAGATCATCGCTACTCGAAATGGGGGGAAAGAAGTGACATTGACATGTCTGTCTAGAATAACGGTACCTCAACTTCAACATCACATATGTCAACCAGCTTGAACACCGTGTGCAAAAAATACCGGCTTTTACCTGATAACGCGGGGCAAGCTGATACTGCAGTCCCCTCGACATCTTTGATCCCGACTTGTGGCTGAGCAAAAGTGGCTATAAATCAGAGATACGATAGCCTCTTTCACCTTCTGCAGCAAATGTTGTTGGAGTTGTTGCTGCAACCGAGTTTGATGCCACGGGATATCATTCTTCCAGCATATCAGACAAGCAACCCGATGAGCCTCGTCGAATATGGTATGGAAGCGCGGGGAGAGCGTCCATTGCAAGCAAGCTTCTTGTTTCTGGTCCCGTCTTTCGTCGTTCAAGTATTCAAATATTATTAGAGGGTCAAAATGATAGACAGAATTCTCCGTTGCGGGGAAATGTTCTTGTTGTGTATACCATCGGTGCCGCTCACCTTCAATCTGTTACCCCAACGGCTCGTTCTGGTGCGAACGAGCTAACCTGGCCAGAAAGATGAACCAACAAAGTCCAGAGGATTCGTTTGTGATAGTCCGTCTGTTGAACATCTCAAATTATCCATCTCTCTTCCCTGTTGTCTACGCTCGTTGGTGCATTCTGAAATAATCGTAAAGAGCAGTAAACTGAAGAAGGGGCCGCTGTGTCGCAGAGGTAGCATTGGGCGCGCTGCTTGAGCCTGGCGAAGACGCAATTTCATTCAAGGTGGCCTGTCTTTACCAAGACATGGGCAACATTGTGTCGCGCTGGAAAAAGCAGGAGAGACTAGCCGAACATTGTGATTTATAGCCGTCTCTCGTAATTTCAAGCCAAATGCCGTGGCGCTTTCGTCAACTTTTAGCTGTCTTTGGTTGCATGGGATGCAACACTTCCATGAACCGACATATGACTCCATCTTCCGAATACAAATACCCTAGCTCTCTAGAAGGAATGCCGTCGACAAACGGCCAATAATCTGAGAAGTGTTGTCGGAGGATTCGAAAGCGAAACACCATCATTGGAGCACAGTTTGAGACCGAGCTTATTATCAGCCGAGGGTCTACAACAAACTCCCTCTTCCGTCTCCAAGCTTCCATCATCGATGTACCTCGTGTTTTCGCATCCACATACACCGGAAACTTTTACCTCCCAATTCCATGGGGACCTCATCTATACACTGGAACCTCTTCATAATTGAAGAGGCGTACTTAATCCCTTACGACGATCTCCAGAAACATCCAAGGGATAGAGCAAGAGCTGTATTTGCCTGGATAATTACACGTTGTGTCGCTTCTCGTACATATATAACAATCACGTCTTCCCCGCGTTACTCTTGACCTTGGACTCCGACGACGTGGTAAGACAAATCTGCCATGAATCTCTTGACGTATTAAAGTAACTTGTGACATGCGCAGAAACAAACAATGAAGGGCAAAATCAGGGTTTGTCACCACAGTTCCGGTAGGAGAAGGAGAGCGGCCTCGGCCTAAGCACGGCAATTACTCATGCGACCACATATCCCCTTGAGAAAAAGTTTCCGCAGCAAACCATCATCAGCCATTCCGGTTCCCACCAGAGCCCGTCATTCCAACTGTCTCTCAGGTATTCTAGCCTATATACAACTGAACCACGGCAACCCCTAAGGCCTGCCTGTTTGGCGGATCGAACGGGATATCCTTCGTCAAGCATGCTGATCGATCTGATCTGCCTCGTCGACTGGGAGTTGAACGCGTGGGTACAGTATCTATTGCAGGCTTCTGGTTTCTGATATTGCCTTTCACTGTCCACGTATTCGGTGTCTCGTCAAATACCGGCACATAGTTTTCTCGAAGCCCGGAGCTTGCCCATTCCAACAGGCGTCGGGACGCGTCGAACGACCTTGGCATACCTTAGCCTGACGGAACAATTGCTTCAAAGATATCAAAGCATCTTCATTCGACCCATCTCTCACGCAACTACTGGGCACCAACGAGCGTGACATGTCCCATCTAGTCCCTGCTTCGATCCTAACCTCCTTGAGTCGTGAGTTAAAAGGCATCACGGAGGCGGCAAATGAAACGCACTGGACATGATGCGGCGGGCTGAAATCAACAATTACTTTATTTCTTGTTTGAGGCAATAAGCCGACGCACTACTTCATCTTATATGCTGCCACGCCAGGACTACTTCCGATCGAAAGTCTCTAGCGGACATCGTCCGTGTTTCCCTGATATGCCTGTTCCAATACTTCACAATTAGGAAGAAGAGAGGTCGCCAGCTGGAGTCCGAGACTTACAAGAGACATTCACCTCTCTTAACAGACCTACCATCGTCGTGTTTTTGTTTTTGACGACGTCGATTTCCTTTCCCACCCATTTGTCCTCTTTCCAAGACGCTAAGTAATGAGCGATGTTCTATTAAAATAGGTACTCTGCGAGGCGGGATTGAGGTCCGACGTCGAAGTGGATGTGCCTTGAATCTTGTTGAACATAAGTATCTCATGCCATGGCATAAGCTGATTGGCCTCCACTAAGCCGAATGATATTCGTTAGCCGAATGATATTCGTTAGCCGAATGATATTCGTTGAAGGTTTTCGAGATGCAAAACGTCAGCCCTGGTGAGATCAATAAGAGTTCGCTACTAACACCACCTTGATCTCCTATGCTTGTTGCACGGTCACTGTCCCTGTTCATCGCCATAGTCTGAGTATTCTCCCTTATTCATCATTGGCCGGAATCAGACTCCTCCCCAACCGTTACCTGGGCTGTGACACAACTCGATGCGTACGCTAATCTCACCGAATCAAAGTTGAAGAGAAGGAGAACCAATATTTGTATCGATTGCCAGATTTGCGTGGTGGTTTCACGCTCGGGCCTTCGGTTTGTCAATACCTCTTATACCCAATTCTTGAACCTCACTGCTCCTCTCGGAAACATGGATATCAAATCGGCACGGCGCTCTTTCTCTCCATTCTATCAACAATGTAGTCTCCGAAGGATTCCATTCACTGACACAGCCGCAAGTTCGGACCTGTAACCCGGACGGCAACACAAATGCTGCGAGTGACTCCAGAAGTCACATTCAGCCAGAGCAAACTGCAAATTTAACATGCCCATCTAGTCTTCTGTTCTGCGTCCTCTCCAATTCTCGTTTCTGATGGGGTATTCATAACCATAGCTCCAACGAACTTCTCTCCTTGAATTCTGGGTGATGACGAAGGACATCTGCTCCAAGCATTCCGACCCTGTCATCTTTCATGACATTCAAACCCTGCGCTGAGGCACTGATTACTTCTTGGAGAGTCAGTATTTCTGTGTAAAAATCATCTCTTTAAATCAGTTCTGAACCCCCACGTCAAGAGCCCAACACCAGGCTGCTACATGAATCCTCTCTCGAGCCCTGGGAGACACATCAAAAAACAAACAAAAGCCGAGGAGGTCGGCGCCGACGTCATAACAAGGCCACAATGAAGTCGCTGGTTGAATCCTACTGCCCACTAAGCTCACGCATAATGATACTTAGGGTCCTCCAGATAATTCGGACTCCTCTTCATAACCCATACCGCCCCAGCGCCACTTCTCTGCCATCACCCGAGTATTCTCTCAAATCTCGCACAAGCATACCCATATCAACGGCCAGAATTCAAAACCAGCACCGTCTAATGTCCGTTCAATTTTGGAAAACAGGCTATCCCAGGATCAGAGATATACGACCTCATCGCAGGCCTATTGCGACGAACTCTTGAATCGATGCAACATGATCTTTCGGCTGTTGGCGTGATGAGTGTAGCGGAGCGCACAATTTTTCTCTTATAGCCTGGCCTGCCAGTGCTCGAGTATCCGCACTTCTCGAAGCCCACCTGATGCTTTGCAGCAAGTACCCGCTCTCCTTCGTCCTCAGCCAAGCAACGGATCAAGCCACTGGAACCACACCGTGAGACTGACGACCACTTCTGTCGCACAAATCTGGCCTCCAAGATCCCTTCTCACGCAAGTCGAACGCCATCTTCTCATCCTTTAGTCCTATAAATTTCCACTTTATCTCTGTCTCTAACTGGCCAACTCAGACGGAGAGCAATCGGCAGAAGACCTCACCCAAGTCTTGGTCTGAAAGAATTAACGAAGACACACCCGGCCATCAGACCTTGTCTGCAAAAGCCAACTCTTTCCGCAATAGCTCGGTCTCTCACCTCATCTCTAGATCATTCGCCGCAAATACACACCCGACCCCTGAGCCCAGAAAGTGCCCGCTCTCAAAGATTGAAACACATACTTCCCAACTCTCTTGTCGTGTGACGATGTATTTGAAAAAGGGTTTCAGGGTGTTCACAATCTGTACGCGATCAGTTTCCCCCGTGGATTGGTTGAAGAGCGGCTATTCCAAACGTCAAACGCACATCTTATCTATAGACGAGCAGATCATGCGAGCGCCCCCTTCGACAAGTTCTCGAGCAGCAATCCCCGGATACATAAGTTGACGGGCCGACACGCCGATGGATGAGTTTCAAGCCAGGCAATTGACTTGCTCCTTTGGGCAATTGGTTTCAAGAACCGTACACCATCGCAGACGGCATCTCAACCATCATACTCCAAAACAATGTGCACATGACTTGCAATCAAAATTCCCTGCTCTGACAACCCTCTCGTCCATCACCCCTCGTATATCCTGCCCCGTATTCATGAAGAAAGATCCTCGCGACAGTCAGTTACACGCTCACCTTGGCAGTAAACCATCGCCATAATCCCTCTCGCACCAAACTGTAGAAGTAAACCGCCCTCTATCTGTCCCTCATTGCCTGTTTATGGTTCTCTCAAAAGAAGCCTGGGAGTAACAGCACGCATTTATACAGCCAACACACCCTTATCGCAGCACACATCCTCAACCACAGCCGTCAGTTCTCACCACGATATAAAATCGAGCGCAGCACAGAAAAAGGCCAAAAGAAGCCAAAACAATACGAGGTCCTGGTCTATTCCCGACAAGGAAATTAAAAAGGATTGTTCGTCTACCACTTGCTCCCAGCTAGACCTGCATTTCATACATTACAGCACCTCAAAACATACCGAACCGCCATCGTCCCCCGCCGTCTTCGACTCCCGACTATTCAGCACCATACCCAAGCCCAGGATGGAGCACGCATGCATTCCGCACTCCTCCCGCATCCTTGTCCGCAGCCTAAAAGACAAGCTAGTCTTGAAGCCTGAAGTTCCTCGGAAGGGAAACTATTCCCGAACTCCAATGCGATTTGCGGTTCCTCAAAAGCCTAGCGACCAAGAACCCCAGCCTTTATATATCTGGAGGGCTCAAAGTCCACGGTCCTCAGGGGCCCCCACGCACTAAATCCCCGACCTCAGGGGCCAACGCCCGAGCGCACGCACGCAGCAGCAAGCCCCAGCCGCAGAGCTACATAATCATCTTTTTCGCCCGCATTTTCATGAATCCGATATGGTGTAGTGGCCAACATGATGCCCTCTCATCTCCAGTGAGAGGTTAGGCATAGCCCCGAGTTCGATTCTCGGTTTCGGAACATTTCCTTTTGCATTTTTTTTTGCCCATCCTTCCACCATCACCTCCAATTCCTCCTCTTCGCTTTTGCTTTTTCTTAAAAATCTCTCCTTCCCATTCAACAACATCTCTTTCCAAATATTAATCGACACCCAGGCGGACACCCAGATCTTCATTCCCGCATCCACAACAACCACACAAAAACACACGCAAAACATTCCGATCGTCCCGCACTTCCATTGCGATGCTCCCGGTCCACGTGACATGCACACGCGGCAGCGCCGACATACCCGTCCGCTGACGACGTGCCCCCTAATCTGCCTGCGCCTCTCGTCCCGCATGAGTAATGACGTGCAAAGACATTCCACAAAGGGGCATTTCACATGGATCATCACAAGCAGTTGCATGTTCAATAGTGGCTCAGGTAGAGAAAAAAGTGTAATGGATGGAGTATCTCATCTCTATTCAGTAGACACATAGGTAAAGGCGTAATGTGCAGACGTACACCTCTACGCATCATTCAAATAATTTCCTCCCTGGCAAGTAAAATCTTCAAAATATCCACGACGCCAGTGCCTTGTCCGTAAGAGTCCTGTCCATCCAAAGTCGTCCCTCGGTCTGGTCCCGTAGGCTTGTTCCAACCGGGTCGTCTACAAAAAAGGTAGATACGAGAAAGAAACGTGGGAAGTCATCCCTGATATATGAGCAAATGAAATAGTGTTAAGTAAATCGTGATCAGGGCCGACGCCCGTTCGTATGGCTTTTGTAGTTTTTTGAGTTATTTAGTTGTCCTTGGTGGCGTGTTCGTCGCCAAAGGGACTGCGACCCCGCTCGTACGAGCTTGTCCTTGCTGACCGTCTGTCGGGGCCTGCGGCAGCCCGCCTTGTCGCCTCCTCAATGACTGCACTGAGGCTGTGGTTGCTGCGGGCGGACTTGGGTTGCTCAGGGGGGTCGGAGAAGGGGCCCTCGGCTCCTGTTGGGCTCTCCACCTCCTCGATAACTGTCACGGCAGTAGAGTCGCGACCAGCGGAGGTCGGTGGTGGAGGAGTGCCAGGCACAGACAGGTCTGATGATGATGCCTTGGAGCCGACGCTGACTTGCTTGGGGCCGTTGCCGCTTCCGACGCGGACAACCTGTACTCTCTGGACGGGGGCTGCTGTCGCGGTGGTTGCGTTGTTCAGGAAGGTAGATCCGACGCTGAAGGTGCTGTCACGGCTTCTGGGGCGGCCGTTGTACTTTTCGTAGTCGACGCTAGGAACAGGAGGAGTGCTGCTGCCGCTCGTGCCCACACCCATAGACTTGACACTGACTACAGCAGCCTTGGCGCGCATGCCTGTCTGAGCGGGTGCCACGACAACAGCGTTCTTGCCGTAGATAGTCGACGCAATACTGGGAGCGATGCTGGAACGGGGAGCGTAGGAGGTCCTCGCAACGGAGGTTCGGTCAGAGTAGCCGGAGATGCCAGAGTAGGTAGAGTCGCGCAGTTCGCCGGGGACGAAGAAATGAGGCTCCTCGTGGAAGGATGGGCTGCTGGCGGCGGAGTTCGATGCGTGCATCGGGATAGGTGGTACGGGGGGAACGAGGAGAGTCGGAGAAGTGGGCGTCGCTCGGTTTGTAACGCCGGGGATGTAGGCGATTTGGATTATGTTGGAGGCTCGAGTCAATACTGTCGACGCAATCGAGTGGACGGTGTGTGTTGAGTCGCGGTTGGTTGCGCGAGGCGGCTCCAGCTTCTCGTTGATGGTCTTCTCGTGGACGTCCTCGATGTATGATTCTTGGATGATGGACTGGCGCTTAGTCTTGATGAAGAACCTCCATACCAGGTAGGTGGCAATTGCGATAAATGCCAGGCCACCGATGACACCGCCGACGATGGCGCCTGTGTTCGGACCGCTGCTTGACTTTGTCGTTGTGCTGCTGTCGTCCTTGACGCAGATTGCCTGGGCACACTGGCTACATGTCGGAATGGTGAATGAGCAGTACTCGTCGCTTTTGCAGTTGGTAGGGCATGAAGGGGCCTTGTCCTCGCACTTGAGGCAGCCGTTCTGTCTAGGAAGGATGACTGCGGTGGTCTGTTAGCAAGGCCTGATGGCATTGGACTGTTGAATAACATACCAGCGTGGAGCTCCTCGAGCGACCGAAGGTGAAGGTTGGGGTCGAATTGAGCCATGATGGTTGTCGATCTGGCTGATGGGTGAATGTGAGCGAAGAGGTGGTCGACAACGCTGATCTAGCGATGCCGATCTGCAAGGCGAGGCCGTTGGATGTAAATGTGTCGATCACTTGTCGGGGTTGGTGACACAGACGAATCGAAGGGACCGCAAGTCGGTACCGAAAGTAAAAGGCGAATTTCGGAGGGAAATGTGACAGATATATGGGCGAATGGAAAGAAGTAAACGTCGGGTTGGGTGAGACACTCGTAGGTGGTCGGATTGCACGTTGAGGAATGGATTGCGCAGGAGGGCTGGCGTATTCGTGGATGGTGCGTGGTCCAGACTGGAATGAACGGGCGGATCTGCGAGATATTCGGGGAATAGGGCGGCCGACGATTGAGAGGAAGAGAGCGAGAGAGGAAGACGTGTTGGATGAGCGAGAGTAGGTAGTTGGATAACGAGAGGACTGGGAGACTAGCTCGACATTTGAGGTGGTTGTGGTAAAGGGCGCCTAGGCGATGGAAGTGAAAGACATCAACGGCGGTTGTTGGTTGTCGGCCGAAAGTCGAGAACGAGGACGACGACTGCGAACCGGGGGGCGTGAATCTCCTTTTGTCGTCAGTCGGAAATCGTAGGTATTGGGGACTCGGCGGGCGGCGGCTGAGGTGGTTGAAGATTGAGAGGGGAACCAGAACCAAAGCCAGAAGAACCTGGAGATGTTGGGTGGAGGAACGAAAGGTTGATGAAAGAAACGAAAGTGAGCAGACCAAGAGAGGCAGAGCGTAAGCGTCGCTGGGCTGGCTGGACTGGACTGGGAAGGGTGTTGGATGGCACGGTGGGCTGGCTGGGCCTGGGGGGGAAATGGGTGGAGTGGATGGATGGGTGGACGGATCGGAGGGGGGCGAAGCAAGCGAGAGAATGAGAGACGAACGGGGGGTGGGACCTCAGTCAGTGAGTGACCTGAGAGCGTGTGTGTGTTTCCCGCGAGACTCAGGTCAGTGTTCAGCAGAAGAGACGGGAGTGTGTGTGTGCAGGTGCAGGTGCATGGCAGTCAGGACGGTGGTGGTGGTGGTGGTCCAGTCCAGGGCAGGTTGGTCAGGACGGGACTCAGGACAGGACAGGACCAAGGCCAGAGCCAGAGTGGATGGAGGGGTGGTGGGGCGTTCGTAGGGTGGTGCGGGCTGGCGGAGCGAGAGCTGAAAGGGGGAAGGAGGGCCTGCAGAGGCTGCGAGTGCAAAGGGCGAAATCTGCGGGACACAGGCACGAGAGATTGGGCGCGCAGGGGTGAACCTGTTGGCGAAACGTGAGGGCAGGGGGCGGCCAAGCGACCTGATTGGTGGCGCCTGCGAGGAGACCTCAGTGTGTGGAGTGGATCCCTTGATTCCCCCGACACCCCTGGCCGCCTCTTCCACCTCTTCAATGAGGAGGGAAAGCCAAAGCCTGGACTTGGACGGTGGCCCTGGACCCTTTCCTTCCGTCTGCTGGACTGTGCATATCCTTCTCACCCATGGAATCCATCAAATGCCCAGAAAGTAAGCCATATTGCAGCCTGCATATTGCCCGCACCCTCTACCGGCTTCATCGCTGCAAAACCCGCGCTGACCTGCCAGTTTGTGCCATAGTACTTTGTGGACGCTCGTGGCTTCTCCCGGTGGACATTCGGCGCGCCATTTCATGATCTCGCGTGCCGACTCCCCTCTCCAATCATCTGCGTTGCGGGAATTGAGCACTCTCCACCTCCCGGCACTCAGTCTTACGAATACAAACCTTCGCTACCTGACCCTTGAGAGAAGAGAGCATTTCTGTCATCAGTCTGGCTTGCACAAAAAAGAAGAAGAAAAATTTCATCAGTCATCATCTCAATGTCGAATTTTGTCCCTGTCTCCCCGGCCGTCATCCTGTGCAATATGATTTCCCTCACTAAGGATGATGCATGGCCAGTGCATGTAAGCCGGTTGCCCAAGTGCAAATTGGACCAGACGTATTGAATGATTCACGGCAAGGTATGGTTACGGTTACGGTTCGGTAGTGACACACCTCCTCCCTCCCTCTCGCCAGAGGCCGCATTGCCGTAATCAATGTTCCGTCCAATATTGATTTTCAGACCTGCAAATGGCACGTCGCCCCGACTCACGGCCCGTTGCAACAACCCACCACAGCGCAACCACATGGACACACACACACTCACATCTCAAGCACCAGCAAAGTCAGCGAATAGAGTTCGTGCGTCCCAACCTGACAACCGAACCGCCCGCCCGTCATCCGATACGAGGCACGGGAACCTTACACGGCAACCTCTGCCCAAACCGACCGGACGGACCCTCTCTTTTTTGCTTGGTCTGCCGTCTTGACTCTTGGACCGACTGACGATTTTCGGCAACTCGGGGAAAAGAGGAAACACTTAAACCAAACGAGCCCCGTTTTCCAAGTTTCCAATGCCTCTGGAACCCAGACTTTACAACGTTTGGGAACCCTATAACATCTACGCGAGAAAAACCCCCCCTTCCATCCCCATATTCTTCCCTCTTCGTCCTCCTCATGCAACGGGGTTCAAGCCAAAGGCGCGAAAAAGGGACCGCGACCCCTCCTTGCACGTCGCATCGTCAAGGCTCAGAACGACACAAGCTCAAGAACTCCACGGGCGACGGATCCCACTTTCTCTTTTCGGAAGCTTAAGAAAGGGAACCAACCCCTCTCTCAGTCTCAAATTCACACAAACTCGGCCCATCTCGACCATCTCACGCCAGAGAAGACGAGGAAACTGTAGATGCTACTCGAACTTCGCCTCAATTCTGGGGTCGCCCCGATTGCAAAAGATACGAACTCAACTGAAACAAAGCTTGGGGCGCGCGCGCCGTGGCCATGATTGACGCTTCGTTTTGACAGCGGGAAAGGAGAGCAGCAGCAACCACCTCGCAAACTGAATCGTAAACGCCCAAACCCAGCATCAGCCGGCAACCCGTCACGACTCAACATCGAATGAACACCCGTGCAAAGAACATAAAACATTTCACATCTCCTCCCTATCCACATCGACACGACCACAAAAAACACGATGCCCCGGTGTCAGGTCTCCCTGCCAAAAAAGCGAGATGCCCACCCATCTCACACATCGCTCCCTCCCAGGAGTCGCTTATACTCCGTCGCCCGTGCTGACCATGCCGCTGTCTTTCAACCTTGACCTGTCTCTTTTTCCCCTTCCGAATGAAGAGAGACAGACAGACAGACAGACAGAGCTCCCTCCCTCAGCCCATCCGCCATCACATCACCCCAAAACCCCCCGAAGCCAGCCTTGTCCAAAAAGGCACCAAGGGGGATGGCGCCAGACTTCGTGACAGGACCACCCGCGCCGTCGCAGCCCGGCCCAGGGGCGTCATATCTCTCTCAACTCTCTCTCCCCTCGATCCTGAAATGCTAGCCCCGATACTCCGAAACGTAGACAAGACAGATCCCCCAATCTCCCAACCCGCCTTGCCCTCAAAATCGCGAAACGGTCTAACAAGGCGGGCAAGTCAAGTCACACGTGTAATTGCGGACAAAGTACATGCACCAAAGAAGGTGATCTTAAGTGACTGTCTATCAATCCCATCCGAACGTTCTGGACCCCGCCGATCACATCGCAACGGGCAAACACATCACTGATTCAACCAGAACTCCCCGATCGCCCTTTTTCCCCATCCACCCTCCCTTCAAACTTCCTCGCAGCTTATTAGTGCGCCAGGCCCCCTGCCAGCTTGCCAGCCAGCAGATCGAGCTAAGTAAGGATTTCAGGACTGGCAAAAAAACCGAAAAGCCTCTCTGCCTGTCTCTGTCTCGCTCGCTCTCTGTGATGTGGAGACCCGGAGTCTTGGGAAAAAGCCATGGCAGATCACCAACACCAAAAAAGTACCTTACCTGTGGGAAACCTCCACCGGCCGCTCTCCCGCCTTTCCTGCACGCCCGCCGCGCGCGCGCTCATGCCGCCGCACAGTCCCTCCTCCGCGGCGCCAGTCAGGCACAGGAGCGCCGCCCTAACGCCCGAAGCAGCTTAAACAGGGAGCCTCTGGCACCTTCACCACGCGGCGTGGCGTGCATAGAGGCCCGCCGGAAAAACTTAAACGTCAAAGCTGCCCGTGGCGTCTTGCATCTTTTCGCGCTTGCCGGCCGGCTGGGACGGCGTGGTTCTCTATTCTATTTGTGATATTACAGAAGCCGAGGCAAGGAGAGTGAGAGAGAGAATTCTTTTGATGACGGTAGGACAAGACAGGCGTCTCCCGTCATGTCCCTTTCGGTCTTGGTATCAAGCTGCCAAGGCGGGCCCCCCTCATCTTCAGCCGTCGCTGAGCATAAAGTTGATGGCTGGCCGCGTGAACTTCGGGAGTCCTCTTCCACAGTCCCCGGCCACGTTCTGCCAAACCTTCGCACAAACTGGTGGTCCAAAAAGTAGAGTTTGCGGCAGCAAAAAAAAGCCCGCTGCACAATGCCGCAGATCACAGCGCAATTAAGAATGGCCTGCTCCCGAATCTCATCTATCAGAAACGTGCTTGTTAACGTGGGGGCCTGCCTTGCCTGGCTAGGCCAGGCCAGCTTTAGCCTTATTCTTCGCTCGTCCGTTCCACAGAACAAAAGTGACGAGAAGGAAGACGGCAAGCAAACCACCATACAATCTCCAAGGCCTGTCCTGCAAACCCATGCCTTAGCCAATCAAGAACATCCGTGATTGCTTCTTCAATAGGAATAAGAAAGGAAAGCAAGCAGCGCAGATAACCGGCCCACGCCTGCGCCTCCTCCCGCAACGGCAAAGACTGGCGTTCCCGGCACATCCTCGCTCTCCAGCCAATCAGTGCTCTGCTTCGCACTTCCCAGGCCAAACCTCCCGACCTGTCAACAACTGCATGAGGTAAGGTTTCTAGTTAGACCGGCAGACACGAGAGAGAACACATCTGCAGCTTCCCGTCCTAGGCGAAGAGCGGCTCGCTCGCGTGGGTTCGTTCTCACTCTTCCCACAACATCCTCCCGAGAACGGAAGTCTAGATTCATGTATTCTTTGTCTGTTTCCTCCTGCCGTTATCTGGCGCCGAGAGCTGTTGAGTTGGGGTGGCTGAGCCACCACATGTGTGTGATGTGTGTTACCTCTGAAGAGCCGTGGTGTAGCTTGCCGTCGAGATGTCGCGTGTTCAACAACCGATACGCAACGTCCCGGACGGATTGACATGTGTGGAGTTCTAGACCCTTCCGTCACATTGCACATATCATACTTGCTTTTTCAGCCTGTTGTTGATGAGGCTTTAATCAAGAGACTATGTTATTTTGGTGCTAGAGCGACTACTTTTCCTGTGGCTGTATGCTCTGCTTGATAGTCGTCGTCGTCGCCGTCGCCGTCGTCGTCGTCTCTATCGTTATTGTTGTCCCTGCTGTCGTTGACTCTACTCCTGTCGTGTTCGAACGAAGCATAAGTCCAAGTCTATGAGATGTACAGGATGTAGCCGCGCAGACAAATAAATTAGTTTGTCTCTGAATTTGAATGCAGTGCATCTACCAAGACCTCCCCTCGAGATGACACCTTTCTTTTCCCACAATATCTTGAGATGAAGCAGGATAATCGAATCTCAGACAACTCAACTCTTCAGCACGTCCTTCTCACCCACCTCGTGTCCATATCCATCCGTCTCCCTGTGTCTCTCGCGTGCGTGTATCTAACCCATACCTGATCCGTCCAACTCAACCTACAACCTAACGCCTGCCTACCCGTAATCTCAGTGAGAGACAGACACAGCCAGAGATAGAACAAAGACGAAAAGCCCCAGTCCCCCTCCCTTCGGCCGCTTCCCGGCGGCAGCTGAAATGCCGTTTCCAAAAAAGCAAGAAACACAATTCTGGTCCTTTCTGGACGAGAACACCACGTGACGGCGTTACACGAACAAAGCCGGGACGATACCACATCCGGCGGGAACACGAGGTTCTGGTGGCCAACTGAAAGAGATTTCTTGCTTTGCCTCCCGCGCGCCAACACTAAACTACGCCGTGGGCAAAAAAAAAAAAAGAAACAGTTGGGAGCTCGGCATCTCGTCTCAAAGACAGACATGGACGTTGAGGGACTCGAGGCCTGCTAGCATCAAAGGACGCCCCGAGAGCTGCCAGCCCGTTTAAGGCTTCCTGGCTTTTCGTGTGCCGGTTTCCTCGTTGGACAGCACGTGGGTTCGCGAGTTGATAGCCGTGTTGAGGTCGATGAAGTCGATGGTGGCGCGTGGACCCTTCACGTGAGGTTCGGGACCTCGGGGGCCCTTTTCTCATTAACGGCCGCGTATTCTCGGAGCTGCCCGACAAACGAATCGGGAAGATGTACCGAGTTTAGGGGCCGAGACACGGTGGGAATGTGGTCTCCGGGCCGAGGCCGGTTCTGACCGGCCCGTTGAGATTCAACGACAGTCCTCCCGGATGGCTGATGTTGATCGGAAGGCCGTGGATGAAGATGATGTTTTACAGAGCTGTTGATCTCGCTGTCAACAGGAAGTTTGCTTAGATTTCTACCTTCTTGCTGTAAGTCGTCGATGAATGGTCCATCTTCTCGTTTCCAACGGCAGCTCTTCTCAAATGGGCGTGATTGCAGCTGTCTGCATACCAAGTTCAAAGATATCTCGGACTTGCTCAGCCCTGCGGTGAAATCCAACTCCCTCATCTCACTATCAACACCATATCGCAGCCAAGCTTCATCCAACCCCGTCTTCCCCGCGTTTGTCTCCACATGGCGGCGGAACCTAGGTACTCCAGGTCATATCTGATATCTGCCATCGTCAGATCGCAAGATCTCGCTCCGGATTACCCCAACATCTTCCTCCCCACTGAAGGCGCTCGAGAAATGGGATACCAAATCACTGTATATCTGCTTTATCACTCCATCTGCTTGGCCATCTATCACACACAATGCTCTGCAATAATCCGTTGCCAAAAGTAGCATCTTTACAACGTGGGCAGGGGTTTAATAGAGTTTTGAGTTGATAGACGAGAAAACAAGGGGTCTGCCCTGCGAAAACTCAAATCCGCCGACTCATGACTTTTTTTTTGACGACTGGATGAACTGGGACCGTGAATTGAGTTTTTTCCGGAAAGAAAAAAAACACAAAAGTACAAACACAGAGGGCCAGCAATTCCCGGTACGGTCGCATGACGTGGGAAAGTGGCATTTGTCTGTCATTGAATAACTTCAATATCTACAGCGTCATCTTAGTAGGTTGGCAAGATATCCCAAACAGAATTGTCCGTCGCGAGCTTCTCGTCTGTGGCGTCACCTCTGAATATCACCGCAGATTATTTCGAAGCAATTTGCATCGATAGCGCAGTTCGACGAGTACAATGTCCGCAGCTTGGGGCGTAGGTCAGTCTCATTCTGCAAATATCCTCCAGCTCCTTGACATCCGCGGCGACGAGCCACTTGCCACATTCAGACATATTCGCACGCGTGTTCGCACCGAATGCGTGCGCAAAGCGGGAAGCCTCCCTTGATATTGCCCTTGTCTAAGAGGCAAAGTTGACGCCATCGCGAGCACGGCCGGCCTTGCGCCTACTCGGATCGATACAAGATGTGGCTAGACACGAGTCAGAGAGCTTTATTCAGCCTCAGGTGAGATTCTCGCATCCAGCCTGGCCGTAGCACGTGCCCCGAGCATACTTCCCGAAGGCCTTCGTCTGATCTTGCAACCGTGAACCCTCCCAGTTCTGACACACAATAACCAGCCGTCTCCCAGACACGTCATTCCAAGGCTCGGCTTTGCCTCTTCAGCTTCGCCCATTGACTTCAATCGGGCTCTTCATGGACCCCCCAATGCCGTGCCGGCCTCCTCCACATGCCGCACAAGGTGTCGCCTGGAAAGAATCTTGACGTCCTGCAAGCGCTCCTCGGCCCCTGAACCGATAACATCGGCAAAGTTCTGACTTGAGGTCATAGCATTGAGTTGCGGGAGGCCCCTTTTACCCCAGGCCGCCGATCACACTCGCGAGCACCATCCTCTCTGCAACTAAAATCCCGTAGAGTGGAGGTTTCAAACAAGTGAGAAAGACGGTGAGGAGAGCGTTGGGATCGTGCCAGGGCTGAGGATCGCGGAGTTGGCAGACTTCCACCAACCAACGCGACCGATTCCGAGGGCTCCAGCCACTTTGCTGCTGCGGCCTCGCCGACGAATTTTGAAAATCTTGCTCGGACGACCCCGCCGTTGGGAGCTCCGAGGCAGGTACCCGTACGCGCGCAGGAGGAGGTTGAAGACGGAGCCGAGCGCCGGGAACCCACTTGGGAACACGTCGCGAACTGCGCCGCAGCAACCAGCGGCAGAGGCTTAGAATTATTCTGGGCGTCCGAACACCGATAGATAGAATCTGACAGGAGCCGCAAGCGATGAACGCGGCGTAGGGCTTCCTTCGGCTATCGAGGCTGGAGGCCTTCGTCTTAAGTCTGCGGTCGGGAAGGTGACCGATGCTGGACCCGGGCCGCAGTTGAACGCTGGCAGTCCGAGTCAGCGCCCTCAACATCGGTTCTCAAGGACCCGGTATCCGCCCCTCCGGAGGTGGCATACTGGAGACAACAGACGCGGGCGGGTTGGCTGATAGGGCACGACTGACTGCAGAGCTGACAAGACCCAGTCTTCGGACTCATGTACATGCGTACAGTCAGCGCTTAGGCGGGTACATGACAGTACATGCAAGGACGGCGTTGGGGCTGGTGGCTTATGGCTGAAGATGAGCGCCGGAACTGGCCGCAACCGCGCGAAAGGCAAGCGACGAGGAGATGGGAAGCGTTTGCTGGCCTGGGGCGAACGTCTTTGTCTCGTCGTGAGATTGTTGCTAGCGCCAGTCAGGGTCTCGGTTTTTGCTGCCGTCTGCCGCCAGAATTTGGAGTATTGGACGCTGTTTGTGCTTGTGCTTTGCCATGGCGCTGCACGATTCGATGGGAGTAAGGCGAGGCGTGGGTGGATGCACCGCCTCAGCCCCAGTCGATCAGCCCCAGCCCAATCTTACTATTTTTGGGCCTTTTCTCCTGACGAATCGCAGCGAGCGGGACCCCGTATCCGTGAGGAGGGAAGGGAAAAGTTGCTTCGTACACTTGAACGAACGCGACATGCAGGTCATTGGTGACGCCAGTGCCACTGCGAAGGCGAAGGCGAAGGAGAGAAGACCGAGCAGATCATACGGCAAGTACGTATGCTCGCGATGTTTGCGAAAGAAAAGCTCGGATGGAATCCAGCGTTTTGTTGTTGCTGCTGCGACGCATTGTGCGGCGAATGGCAGCGAACGGGGTTGTCGTTGCCGCGGCGAGGGTCGCCAAAAGGAAGAGCTGGAAACAGAGGAGAAATGGCATTGCGATGATGGACAGGTTTCGAGACATCGGGCTGAACAAATGGGGAATCTGGGCCGGGTGGTGGAAACAAGTTGCAAGACAGCCGGCAACGGGTTCCAGGCTGGAGTCCTGGACGACGTCGGACCACTGACGAGTGAGAAGTGAGATTTGCTTCTCCAGGCAGGATATTTCGACAAGCAACAGCCAGGCCGGACTGTAATAAGGTAATTTTGATGCTTGATGGGAGGGGGGAACCTCGTGCCTCCAAGCCGCGAGTCTTGCCAACATTGATGCCGAGAGGGACTCGCATGAGTGGTAAGCTGGAAGTTGAGGCAGGTACTTTGCGGTGACTGCTGCCCTGAGGTGGATGACGGAGTGAGGGATCAGCTCCAGAAAGCCAAGTCTCTGGTTAGGGCGAGGGATGGCGTTTCAGAGTCTTCGTCGAAGCCGCACGATCCCAGAAAAAGAGCGGGGCGTTAGCAAGTACACGCGTCTCACTTAGATGCGGAGGGTCACACCCGCGGTCGTACTAACAGCTCAATGTCGTTTCTTAAATGCATCCCGTCTTATTCAGGGTCTGCCTCTCGCGCCTCTGCCTCGCTGCGCTCACCAATCTTGTCGTCTGGCGCCATCCTTCCTGTCTGAAGTTGGGGGGTTTCGCTCAGGAACAAAGAGGCACAGCGGTTCCTCAGGAATGCTTGTCAGCCAGCGTGCAGACAGCCGGGTTCTGGTCATCCGTCAGCTTCCTGAAGGCTGATTGACCGGGGAGCTGCGGTTCCGCGGAAGATGGGTACCCCACGCTGTGTTGATGCCTGTCCATAGCGTGCTGAGTGCGAACGACCAAAAGATGAGATGGAGGGGAATTTCGAGGCTTTGAGAAGAAACAGACGTTTGCCGAAGCCGAACCGAACCAAGCCACCAGCAGCTGCGTATCCAGAGTTAAACCGCGGACTCCCGCAGCACCTGCGAGCCATGGTGGCCAATGATGGCCAATGGCAGCCAAGGATGATGGCTGATGCTCGTGGTGGCACGACGTATGCCGACGAAAGGGACGGCGTTCTTTTTAGCTTTGCTCTCTCCTTTTCCTCGCGGCAAGGAGCGTGACACTTGTAACTCTCCACCACCATCCGTGGCGATCGAGGACGAGCGCTGTCTGTAGTTGGTGTCGATGCTGCAGCTGGCTGCCTCGCCTTCTGTGTTCGCGCGTTACATCCCCCCTAACCCCCTATCGCAGGGCATTGTGTGGGCGACTGGGCATTAATTGCCAGGTATTTGCCAGGTGTTTCTGGAGCAGATCCCATCCCCAAATGGACCGATTGAAGGTGCAAGACCAAGGGGTACGCGAGATGCAAGGGCCAAGGGAGCAGCGACCGGGGGTTTCGTCTGCGAGAGGCGTGACGTAGTTGGTTCTGGTCCCGGACCCGTTTTTATTTTTTTTCGCTCTGCTTGACTGCCGTGTCCTGGTATTTTGACTGGCTGGACTGGCCGACGGCTCGCGCAAAGAGCATATGCAAGTATGGTGTCCAGGACGGCAGCCGAGGGGCAACCAGCAGCTTGCTTGTTTCTCTTTATTGTAGACAGTCGACGGCAGCTGGAGAAATGGCAGGAAATGCAGAAAAAGGGGACGACGGGGTTGGCAACGGTCCACGGCATTGGCTCCCCTGACAGCAACATGCTGGCAGCGTGGGTTGTGAGGATCTGAGGTGAAGGATGACGGCCGGCCAGGACCACCCGCTGGCCTGGGAACGAGCGAGCGACGTGTGCCAGCCTGTCCCAGGCAGTCCGTCTGGTGTCTGTCACTAATTAGGTAGGTAAGGTAGGCACTGACTTTTCTGCTGATGTCTGATGTCGGGTGTGTCTGCTGTCTGCGGGCAGCGCAGCACCGGGAAGGCTGGTCGGAAATCTTGGTCGGCTCGTGCTGTTTTCCAAGGCCAATGGACCCTGTCGATGATGTTCAGGTGCTCTCTGGTGTGCATCTTCGGGTGGTATTGGTGGTATTGTCTTGTTCATCGTGCATCAGCAGGGCCAGCGCGATGCCTGGTGCTGAGCAGCGCTAAGCCACAGCTTCCCCGGTTTGTGTTGACGTGAGGTGAGCGTCTACCGCACGACTAGTCGGTCTCCATCCGCAGGTATTGTAGGTGAGGTACTGCGGTACGACGGATGGGGCGGTGGACACCGGCTGAAGCGAGGTACCTCGACGAGGATACCAAGTATCTTTTCTGCGGGGAGGGGATGCACGAGTGACTTCTCCTATTCCATCTCATGTACCTGCGAATAGGTACTGGGCAGTCGCGAAGATGGGAGGCAGTTGCCGGGACAGGACTCCAGTTTCCAGGAGCTGCTGCTCACCCTTCACCGTCACCGCGGTTTGGCCTGTTGCTTGCTGCTGCTCGCACACAGAGACAGAGGGCTACAAGAGAGAGCAAAAAATAAGAAGTCCACACTCAGCCCAGTCGGGCCAATCCCAATGCTATTCTGATCCATCATCCAAGCCATCCTCCACTGGACGCCGCTTCCACTCGCGCGCTCCCACTGGGCTGTCCACCTTCTTTGCTGCCCACCACAAAACTTCCAGTCCTGAGGTGTCCCTCCCATCCCATCAGCAACGCCGCCAGCCCGTGGGACCCTTTTTTAACCATTTGCTGCCCCGTCCTACATCACCATCCTCTCCCCTTTTACTCCTCTTGCCCCCCCAGCCCTTCCATCAATCTCATCCTTCTTTTACCCTTCGGTTCACCATTCGCTACCGGGGTTGTGGCTTTCACGGCTGCACATCTCCTACATAACCTACAGGGCCTTTGTGACCGCATACCCGTCACTCCTCAAAACTCCTGTCCCATCCCCCATCCTACCTGGGTGTTTACTTCCTGCTTCCTGAAAAGGAACATAATCGACCCTTCCTAATTCGACCACCGCCAAAGGCGAAAATCCCTTTCCGCCTACCGCCAACGACACAAACAGCTCTCGCAGCTTCTGAGTTCACCCGCAGCAAACATGGCGTACCGCGGGGGGAACGGCGGGAACGATTATGATGCCCATGACGGCCACAACATGCAGGACCTTCCTGCTGGCTCTGGCAGAGTAAGCCTCACACTCCTCTCTGGCGCCTGCCCTCACCTTGAGTCCTTTCGCTAACATTCCTGCTCTCCAGTACCACATCCCTCCCCAAGACGAAGGTGTCGACGATGCCGGTCAGTCTCTTCTGAGAGACCCTCACGCCCCAGCTCCCTATGAGAGCCATCTGGGACCTGCCGAGACTCCTGGCCGCCCGGTTTCCGCATACTCTCTCACAGAATCATACGCTCCTGGCGCTGGCTCCCGGACACCAGTTCCCGGCGAAGCTGCCTTCTCCACTGGCTACCGCTCAGAGCTCGACTCCGACAATGGCGGCTTCGGATATGGCCGTCCCGCCTCGACTGTCGGCGATGTCGAGGACAGCTGGGTCCGCAGACAGCAGCCCGGTGGCCCCGGTGGTGGTCTGAAGCGTTACGCGACCCGTAAGATCAAGCTTACTCAGGGCTCCGTCCTGAGCATTGACTACCCTGTCCCCAGCGCCATCAAGAACGCTGTTCAGCCCAAGTACCGCGATGTCGAGGGCGGCAGCGATGAGTTCCACAAGATGCGCTACACCGCCGCTACTTGCGATCCTAACGACTTCACCCTCAAGAATGGTTACGATCTGCGTCCCAGAATGTATAACCGACACACTGAGCTGCTCATTGCCGTCACCTACTACAACGAAGACAAGGTCCTCTTGTCGCGTACCCTCCACGGTGTCATGCAGAACATTCGCGACATTGTGAACCTCAAGAAGTCTACGTTCTGGAACAAGGGCGGCCCCGCTTGGCAGAAAATTGTCGTCGCCCTCGTTTTCGACGGTCTCGACAAGACTGACAAGAACGTGCTGGACGTCCTGGCCACCATTGGTGTCTACCAGGATGGTGTCGTGAAGAAGGATGTCGACGGCAAGGAGACGGTGGCCCACATCTTCGAGTACACCACCCAGCTGTCCGTCACCCCCAACCAACAGCTCATCCGCCCGGTTGACGATGGCCCATCAACTCTCCCGCCTGTTCAGTTCATTTTCTGTCTGAAGCAGAAGAATACCAAGAAGATCAACTCCCACAGATGGCTTTTCAACGCCTTCGGTCGCATCCTGAACCCCGAAGTCTGCATCCTCATCGACGCCGGTACCAAGCCCAGTCCCCGATCGCTGCTCGCTCTGTGGGAGGGATTCTACAACGATAAGGATCTCGGCGGTGCTTGCGGTGAGATCCACGCAATGTTAGGAAAGGCGAGTTATTCCCCCCCTCGTTTCTCTTGGTTTTATTGTTTCCCTTGTTTTTCGTGTATTTGAAGTGTGTTTGGAAAGTATTTGAGGAACTAACAACTGGTACAGGGCGGCAAGAAGCTGCTTAACCCCCTCGTGGCGGTCCAGAACTTCGAGTACAAGATCTCCAACATTCTGGACAAGCCCCTCGAGTCCTCTTTCGGATACGTCTCTGTGTTGCCCGGTGCTTTCTCCGCCTACCGCTTCCGTGCGATTATGGGTCGCCCCTTGGAGCAGTACTTCCATGGTGACCACACTCTTTCCAAGATTCTCGGAAAGAAGGGTATCGATGGAATGAACATTTTCAAGAAGAACATGTTCTTGGCCGAGGATCGTATTCTCTGCTTCGAACTGGTCGCCAAGGCTGGCCAGAAGTGGCATTTGTCCTACATCAAGGCTGCCAAGGGTGAGACTGATGTTCCCGAGGGTGCTCCCGAGTTCATCTCCCAGCGTCGTCGTTGGCTCAACGGTTCCTTCGCTGCCTCCCTCTACTCGCTCATGCACTTCGGTCGCATGTACAAGTCCGGCCACAACATCATCCGCATGTTCTTCTTCCACGTCCAACTCATCTACAACATCCTCCAGGTCATGTTCACATGGTTCAGTTTGGGTTCCTACTACCTGACGACGACTGTTATCATGGATCTAGTCGGCAACCCGGTCACTTCCGACGACGAGAGTCAGGTGCGCCACGGCTGGCCCTTTGGCGACACCGCGACACCCATCTTCAACGCCCTGCTCAAGTACCTCTACCTCGCCTTCGTTATCCTGCAGTTCATTCTCGCTCTGGGTAACAGACCAAAGGGTTCTAAGTACACGTACATTGCCTCGTTCATTGTCTTCGGTCTTATCCAGTCTTACATCCTGATTCTCTCGGCATACCTGGTCGTGCAAGCGTTCCAGAAGCCCATCAGCGAGCAGATCAGCTTGGACTCTGGCGCAGACTTTGTTGCTAGTTTCTTCGGAGGTACGAACGCTGCCGGTGTTATTCTTGTCGCCTTGGTTACTATCTACGGTCTTAACTTCATCGCATCCTTCATGTACCTCGACCCCTGGCACATGTTTACCTCGTTCCCTCACTACCTGGTGCTCATGTCGACCTACATCAACATTCTCATGGTCTACGCTTTCAACAACTGGCACGATGTGTCCTGGGGTACCAAGGGTTCAGACAAGGCCGAGGCGCTTCCTTCAGCCCAAGTCAGCAAGGGCGAGAAGGACGAAGCCGTCGTGGAGGAAATCGACAAGCCACAGGAGGATATCGACAGTCAGTTCGAATCGACTGTCAAGCGTGCTCTGGAGCCATTCAAGGAGGAAGAGGAAGTCGAGAAGCCCGATGTCGAGGACTCGTACAAGTCTTTCCGTACTGGTCTGGTCGTTTCTTGGCTCTTCTCCAACACCTTCCTGATCATCATCATCACGAGTGATAACTTCAACTCGTTCGGCATTGGCGTAAGTTCCCGATTCATCCAATATCACATGGAACTTGAACTAACTTTACGCAGAAATCCGCGTCCGCTCGTACTGCCTCTTACTTCAGCTTCTTGCTGTACTCTACCGCTGTCCTCTCCCTGGTCCGTTTCTTCGGTTTCCTGTGGTTCTTGGGCAAGACCGGTATCATGTGCTGCTTCTCCAGACGGTGATCGGTTCACGGTGTGGTGTTCAGGCGGTTTGCCGACGCTACGGCGTCGTTGTATGGATACCAGAGGGAAGACTGTACTCTTGCCATCTTTGGCCCATTTTCAGACATCCGTCGGTGTTTGCATTCAGGGTATGTGTTTTTAGTAATAAAGGGCACGGGACTCGACAGATTCTTCATGAAATGGCCGAAAGGGTCAGTAAAAGTAGTATTTGAGTAGTAGCATTCCGGGCGTTTTTACATGACTCGACCATCCTATTCCACGAAATGAATATGACTTTATAAGAGAACACCTGTTTCTCCTGTGCCAGAGTGACTACATTTCCTATGGGCTCGTTGTTGTTGCTATTGTCGTCATTGCCATTGTTGCTCGCCCTCATCGTCCGCCATCGTCGTCTCTCTGTGACTTGAATCCGTCCTTGATCGAAGCAAAGTTTCAAAATGCTGGATTTTGAGTACTTAGGGAATATACCTGCGTAGAGACAGGAATTCTCTTGAACAAGACCATATCTCTCAACTTTCTAATGGAACATCAACAGCGATGACTGTGAAATGACTGAATTACACCGGATTGCTAGTCACCTGACTAGGTATTAGTTGTTGGTTGCAAGCGCTCAGATGAAGAAAGAACCTTGCTGATTCCTTCCGTCAGCAACCAACAGGCGGCAAGACAAAGAAAGCGGGCCCGGTAGAACACCGGTTAAACGCAGCTGCCTATCTTATCGCGAAGTTAGGTGACCGCATTGACTGGTGCCCAGTTGGCCCGCCCGAGTTCTTCTGCTGTGGCAAGCCATAATCGCGACACCCCTACGGAAACAACCACTCTTTTGCTACGGAGAAATCCAGACCACGCGAATCTCTCTAGACGACTGAGAGCCTACTTAAGGTCTGCGATACTCGCGATTTTTCCACCTGCCCGCGCTTTCATCCGACTGCCCCGCCTTCGGCTGCATCAGCATTACCCCCCCAAAGATCGGTCAAGATGTTGAAGATTTGGTCGATGGTCAGCTCGCCTTCGGAACCCTGCCGGACAAGCTCCATACTGACTGTTTCCTAGAAAAAAGAGCAGCAGAAGGCTGAAAATGCCGACGCTGCTGGCGGAAAGAAGAAGAAGGTGACGGCCGCCCAACTACGAGTGCAAAAGGGTCAGACTGTATCACGAACAAGCCGACGACATTCTCGCTAACACGGATGGCATATAGACCTGTCGGAACTTTCCCTCGGCTCTACGATGAAGACAGACTTTCCTGATCCCGACGACATCCTCCACTTCACGTTGACCATCGAGCCCGACGAGGGCATGTACCGCACCGGACGTTTTACATTCAGTTTCGATATCAACCAAAATTTCCCCCACGAGCCGCCAAAGGTCCGCTGCAAGGAGAAGATCTACCATCCCAACATCGATCTCGAGGGCAAGGTCTGCCTGAACATTCTGCGCGAGGACTGGAAGCCGGTGCTGAACTTGAATGCCGTTATTGTCGGCCTACAGGTATGTCGGATCAGCCACGGCCGCCCCGGATTGAACTTATTGACTAACCGTGCTCCTTGGCAGTTTCTTTTCCTCGAACCCAACGCCTCCGATCCGCTGAACAAGGAAGCCGCAGAGGATCTCAGACTGAACCGCGAAGGATTCAAGCGCAACGTTCGGACGGCGATGGGCGGTGGCACCGTCAAGGGAGTGAGCTACGACCGTGTGTTGAAATAGGATGGCCATCTGCAAATAGATTTTCGGCCTTCCTGGAAATAGGCCAGCCGGACTGAGTTCCTGGTCACCCGGGAACCGAGATATCGCGTTGATCACTCCAGCGGGGTATGGCGGGGTTCTAGGACGGACGGCATGCGCGCATTTGGGAGGTCGGTGGGCATCGCTATAGCATCATCGTCCGGCGTTCATGGATACAATATTACGGATATCAAGAAGGCGAACATTGGGCAAAGGCATCCTTTCAGTCTGGCTAGACAGGTTATTTGCGCAGATGGACTGAGAAGACCTGAGCAAGGCGAACGACGGGCGGGGGAGATGGAGACACTGATGCGAGCAGAGCAACGGTCACCAAGAGTTTGTGAAGCGGTTTTGAGAAACAGCCTAGAAGAATATCCGGAATGCGAAGAGCGTTGCTGTGTTACGAGAGTAAACTCAACAGACCAATCACGGATGCGTGTGCCTTTCGTCAAGAAGCAATCAAGCAGAAGGAGTCACAGCTCTGTCGGAGCTTGCCTTCGAAAGAGGAGTCACAGAAGGGCCGACGAAGCTAAACATAGGCCTCCGGCCGCGACCGCAGGCGTAGCTGGGGGCCGTAGCCGGCGATTTGGCTGTCGGTGAGGGGCCCGGAAACGGTCCATCGTGTGTGACTCTTCGCTGATGGTTGGGCTACGAGGTCGGCGGGGTGGGCTCGCTGGTCCACAGAACCCGCCTCGCCGGCAATAACGTTGATTGCTCCCCGAGGTCTTAGGTAAGGCCGCTGTCAAATAGGAACTGCTTCAAGTCCAGACCAGGTAGAGGCTACCCCGACCTCGCAGCAAAGTCCCTGCTTTCTCCAAACGATGCCCAAGTCCCCAGTACCCGCCCTCCCACTTGACGGGCCCCTTGCGGCACCGTACCGAACCCCGGACGCTTCAGAAGGCTTCCCCACCATGGACACACAAGAGCACAGGCCAGACAACGCAGGCTAACCCACCAACGAGGCAAGCTGGGCCGAAGTCGGGGGTCAGCTCGCCCGTCTCTAATCCAGTAAAAAATTTCCCAATTCCAAACGCCTTTTTCCATCGGTGAACTCTGTCTTTTCTCATCATTCCGTCCTCCTCTTCTTTTCTCCTTCCTTACAATTGAATTGTACGGATACCCTCTCCACTCCCCTTCCCTCCCCCAAAACCACAGTTCACAATGGCCTCCCGCGGTTTCTCCAAGGCTCTTCGCCCCATGGCTCGCCAGTTGGCGGCCAAGCCTGCTACCCAGCAGCGCACCTTCGTTGCTGCCCGCAGCCTGGTTCGCGCCTCTGCTCAGGTCTCCAAGGCCTTCGCTGGCCAGCAGCAGACCCGTGGTGTCAAGACCATGGACTTCGCCGGCCACAAGGAGGACGTCTACGGTAAGAGAGAGACGAGCCCAAGAATTGACCCCGCAATGACTCGCGAGAGATTGCTAACTTTCATGCCACAGAGCGTGCCGACTGGCCCCAGGAGAAGCTCTTGGTGAGTCACATTTGAGCATCTTGGGAGGAATCTAAAGCAATTGGAGCTAACAGAGACCTGCAGGAGTACTTCAAGAACGACACCCTCGCCCTCATCGGCTACGGCTCCCAGGGCCACGGCCAGGGTCTTAACCTCCGTGACAACGGCCTCAACGTCATCGTTGGTGTCCGCAAGAACGGCCAGTCCTGGAAGGACGCCCAGCAGGATGGCTGGGTCCCCGGCAAGAACCTCTTCGATGTCGATGAGGCCATCTCCCGCGGTACCATCGTCATGAACCTCCTCTCCGACGCTGCTCAGTCCGAGACCTGGCCCGCTATCAAGCCCCAGCTCGTCAAGGGCAAGGTACGTGAACTTTGGGGTGCAATTGGCAGCTCAATTGGGCAGAACTGACTTCCACAGACCCTCTACTTCTCCCACGGCTTCTCCCCCGTCTTCAAGGATGTCACCAAGGTCGACGTCCCCAAGGACATTGACGTCATCCTCGTCGCTCCCAAGGGCTCTGGCCGCACCGTCCGCTCCCTCTTCCGTGAGGGCCGTGGCATCAACTCCTCCTTCGCCGTCTACCAGGACGTCTCCGGCAAGGCCAAGGAGAAGGCCCAGGCTCTCGGTGTCGCCATCGGCTCCGGCTACCTCTACGAGACCACCTTCGAGAAGGAGGTCTACTCCGACCTGTACGGCGAGCGTGGCTGCCTCATGGGTGGTATCCACGGCATGTTCCTTGCCCAGTACGAGGTCCTCCGTGAGCGCGGCCACTCCCCCAGCGAGGCCTTCAACGAGACCGTTGAGGAGGCTACCCAGTCTCTGTACCCCCTGATCGGTGCCAACGGCATGGACTGGATGTACGAGGCCTGCTCCACCACCGCCCGCCGCGGTGCCATCGACTGGACCCCCAAGTTCAAGGACGCCCTCAAGCCCGTCTTCAACTCCCTGTACGACGCCGTCAAGGATGGCTCCGAGACCAAGCGCTCCCTGGAGTACAACGGCCAGAAGGACTACCGCCAGAAGTTCGAGGCTGAGATGGAGGAGATCCGCAACCTGGAGATCTGGAGAGCCGGCAGAGCCGTCCGGTACGTGCCCACCCCTCCCCCACTTATCAACGCATTAGAGTTCACCTAGCTAACATTTTGTCCCTCACAGCTCTCTGCGTCCCGAGAACCAGAAGTAAATGGTTCAACGTTGATGTCTTCAAACAAAAATTTATGAGCGGGGAAAAAACATTTACTCGGAACGGCCATTTCCTAACCACTGTCTTGGGGAGACGGGGGGACTTTTGTACTTATAACACCGGATTCTAGGCGGATCTGGTGAGGCCTGGTTCAAAAGTTTGCATCTTGGACGTTGGGATCCTTCAATACCATTTCTTTTACTGTCAAAAGTCATCTGACAACGTCCCGGTTCCTGCCTTCGACAAATGTGCAATTGTGCGTGTGTGCGTGACGGCGGCGTCTGTGCCCGGCCGGACGTCGTAGGACCCTGCATGGGACCGAAATGACTCGTCCGCCTTTCGCTAGCGTTATCTTCGCGGATTGCGACACTGCGACCTCATTTGACACCCCCACGCTTCCGCTACCTCTTGGGGTTTTGACTGTATAATCCGTTGAAGGTTTGCGGACGAGTTCCGTGTTGTTGTCGGCATTTGACATGTGCGTCGGAGGCCTTTGACCGTTCATGAGCAGGCAGTGCTCCGGAGCTGGCCCCGGTGCGTATATGAAATATTGAGATTGCCCTCATGCGCCGACCGATTTGACTTTTGCGACGGGGGTTCCGAGCTAGACTACGGCGGCCCTACGAAAGATTTGGTGCTCCTGGTCCGACGGTGTGGAAATTGGCACTGCCGTTGGCCGTTTGGCTTTTGCAACTACTCTGGAAAAGGTGCAGCTACCGTTGGGCAAAGTTGAGAAATCAAGCTGGCTATAATGTCACTTCCAAATGTCCCAAATTGAAGGTTGTTTTCTTAGTGTTTCGACTTCTGAATACCGGGTATTCCCGTTATGGCCAGACTTCAAGACACTGGGAGAGGCGTTGCCCACAGAAACGATCGGCAAGGATAGCGCCACAATGGCGCTGACGCGTTAAGCCCTGGGGCACGCGACGGGCGTCTGCTCAGACATTCGAAACGGTCCCTCATCTTGCTTCATTTCATGGAAGGCGATTGAGACCGGATATCAGTCGTAGGATGTACCTTTCTATCGTGATGCCCTCGCCATGAAACACAACGCTCACCTTAAACTCAACGTCGTTGACCTCGGTGTGTCGGTGTAGGATTTTGCCGTACCTGTAGCGACAGAGAGCCCAGTGCCCCACCCCCCTTTTGTCTGTGCATTCTCTGTCTCCCGGTAGTCGTTGCTCTGTCAACAGCAAACAAGCCCAGGGCCCCTTCCCACCCCCTTCATCTCACAAGCGAGCCCAAAATGGCTTTTGCTCGGTATTCCATCGAAATATCAATCAATTGACGATTGCTCTGCTAGTCTCTCCCGAAAGCTCTCCGCGCGGAAAGAAAGAACCAAGAAACCGCCCACGCAAACCTAATCTCTACTGGCAGTTTGCGCACCATGACGCCGCTGTCCCCAGCAAAGGAATCCAGACTCAACGTTACCACGTCCCCTACTGAACAAGAAGGAAACCGCGGTTCCTTTGAGCAACACCGCTACGAGGTCCACTCCCGCACTGAGACAACCGCAAACGGTGGTGATGGTAGTAGCGATAACACCACCACCACTACGACGACGACCACTGCTATCACCTCTACAAACGACACCGAGAACATGCCGCCCTCTCCCTCAGATTCCTCCCCGTCGCCGCCGCCCTCTGCGCCGGCGACGGCACTCAAGAACCAGCGCCACTCTCGCGTAATGTCTGGCACCGCGCCCTCACCGCTCAAGATACTCGCCGGTGCCGAGACAACGGAAAAGCAAGCACGGAGCCCGCTGCGCAAGACACTCATCTCCCCAGACAAACGCTTCCCCATCAGGGTCAGCAACCCGTCTTCCGTCGAGTCGCCTCGCTCCGTCTCCGTCTCCTCAAACTCTCCACCACGCGAGCGCACCATGAGCCTCGAGGACGCAATGCGCGACAACGACGGCCTGAAGCACGCCATTGAGATCTTTGAGGACGACGAGACCACTGGCATGGAGACGGACGATAACACCGCCGACGAGACGTCCAGCACCATCGCCGAGCCCGTCACCGACCACCACACCGACATGGCCCACGGCTACGAGGACCAGAGCAGTCTGGCCCCTGACGAGACCATGATGAGCACCTTCAGCACCTTCTCCGCCGTCCCCAACCTAACCACCTTTGCGAAGCTTGGTCTCACCCCGCAAAAGTATGGCGGTATGACCCCGCGAGGCAGACCCGAGACCGTGCACGAGCAGACTCCGCGACACCAACTGGCGCAGGAGGGCAACACCACAAACCTGCTCGACTTCACCGACAGCCAGAGGTTTCCCCACAAGTCGCCCTCCCGGCGGGGGACCACGTCGCCGTCCAGGGGCAACCCCAATGCCGCTACTCCCGCCCGCCAAATGTCGAACCTCCTCGACTTTGATATCCCGCCGCTGCCCACCCCCCGCAGCATCCCGACCATCACACCGCGTGAGCTTGAGAGCCTCAAATCTAACTTCCTTTCCGAGATCAGCAGCCTGAAGGCGTCGCTGAGCGGCAAGGAGGCCGAGGTCCTCTCCCTCAAGACCGCGGTCGGCGATGCGGAGAAGCGCGTCGGCGAGAGCCAGGAACAGGCCCGTGAAGAGCGGGCGCTGCGTGAGCAGATCGAAGACGAGAAGGATGCCTGGGAGAACAGCAGCCGCGAGATGGAAGCGGTGCTCCGCACCGTGAAGGAGGAGATCGTAGAGAGCACCCGCGAGCGCGAGGAGCTCGAGTCCAAGCTCGCCGAGTGCGAAGGCCGCCGCGAGGCAGCAGAGACCATGGCTCAGGAGGCCGAGAGCAAGCTGGCTAGCATGCGCGCCGGCAAGCCCGAGAAGGAGGGCTCCTCCCCTGACAAGAAGGCCGGCGCGGCCGCGACGTCTAAGGAAGTCGAGATCGCTGTCGAGCGCGTGGCCCGCGAGCTGCACGCCCTCTACAAGGGAAAGCACGAGACCAAGGTCGCGGCGCTCAAGAAGAGCTACGAGACGCGCTGGGAGAAGAAGGTGCACGAGCTCGAGGTCCGCATCGAGGAGCTCACCGAGGAGAACAAGAAGATGCACCTCACCCGCGACAACACCCCGCGCGTGGACCCTGCGCAACAGGCCATGGTCGAGGAGCTCAAGGCCAACGCCATCACCGACGCCGCCCACATCAAGGAGCTCAGCGCCGAGGTCGAGAAGCTCGAGGCCGTCGTGCAGACGGTCAAGGACGACAACGCGGAGCTGCGCCAGATGCTCGAGCAGGAGCGCGTCGAGAAGGGCGAGCTCGTGCAGCTTGCCGAGGAGATGATGCAGGTGCAGACCCACGCCGCGCAGGAGGCCGAGCGGGAGCGCGAACGCGAACGGGAACGTCAGCGCGAGCTGGAGTGGGAGCGTGAGCGTGAGGCTGCCCGGGAGCGTGAGAGAGAACGCGAGAGGGAGAGGGAGCGCGAGCGTCAGCGCGAGTTGGAGTTCAACCAGCCCCGCAAGACCACCACGACGCCCGCCCGCGCGCCCTCGGTCAGGAGCCACCCCGAGACCTCCTCCAACTTCCGCAGCAGCATCGGCCGCGGCACCTCGGGCCTCAAGGCGCCCGGTTCCATCGCTAGCCACGGACGCACCGGCAGTGCCGGCCCGGCAGCCAAGGGCCTGCCCCGCCCCAGGCCGATGAGCGAGTTCGGACCGAGGAGCGGCATCATGAGCTCCATCGAAAAGATGGGCAGCCACCGCGGACGCGCAGACTAAGCTGTGTTTGTCCTCGTCATGGGACCGGCTTTTCCCATGTCTCCTCTCAAAGAAGTACTTTATTATTTACTACGACGGCCTACGACGGCAACGAAACGAAATGGACGAAAGCATTTACACACTCTCAAAGCATCACCCCCCCCCCCACCCCCCCACACCCAACACCCGCGCGTGCCAGTGGGGGGGAGGAAAGGGGGGGGGGGGGG